>JALNQF010000568.1:0-22021 GCA_028456385.1 Ophiosphaerella korrae | reverse complement strand
CTATAATAAACTTATCTAAGTATTCTTATAATATATTATTAATTAGTCTTTAGAACGTTACTAGTATATTTATTAGTCTAAAAGGTATTACTATATACTTATAATATCTATAGCGTGTTTAGAATACTATCTTCTACTCTTTACTTACCTTAATTTATATTAGGTAGTATCTATTTTTTAAGTTTAGCTTTGTAAAAATCTTAGCTTAGCTTAGCTTATCTTAGAGCTTGTCTATATTTAGTAGTAAGTATTAGTCTTTTACTATAATATTGTTTAGTTTTTAGTAGTTTACGTATATCCTTAGTAGTCTTTTCTTCTTTAGTATAAAGAGAATTAGAAATCTTACTAGTAATTAGGATTCTTGTATATATTATTTCTTTAGGTCTCTATTTAGTTTTTCTTAGAGTATTACTAATTTACTCTCTATTAATTAGTAAATAGGCCTAAAAGGTAGCTCTTTTCTTTCTTATAACTTAATCGTATAGTCTTAGAGTTAGTACTTAAGTAATACTAGTATATATATCTCTTCTATAAATAAGTAGCTAAACTTCTTATATTATTTTAAGATCTTAGGAGTTACGTATTACTCCTTTACTCTTAATTCTTAGCCTAGTACCTTACTAGTACTTATAGAAGTATTATTCTCTCTTAATAAGTTACTATTAAAGCTACTATCTTGTATAGTACTTTCTTATATATTATTAAATACTACTAATATATAGGCTTAGATCTACGTACGTCTTTATAGTTGTTAAATAAGAAGTTCTAGTTTTTCTAATTAACTCTAGGATTAAACACTTCTAGCTATAGGAGTCCTAGTATAATATCTTTATTAGCTAAAACTAATACGTCTAGAGTAATCCTTATACTATATCCTTAAATAATAATCTCTATAGTTACTTTATTACTAACTATTAGGTTTTTTAGTATTAGTTATCTATTTATAATATAGATTAGATATAGTATCTTCTTTACTTATAGTTAGAGTCTTACTTATTTTACTACTTTAAGTATAATTAGGTTTATAAATAACTCTAAATCTACTAATACTTTTATTTTTTCTCCTCTTATTTTTACTAGGAGTTTAATAAGTCTTTTAGTGTTAATAGTATTATAGCTTCTAGATATATATCTAGTATTAGCTATTTACTTAAAAAAGACTTAATCTTGTAATCTTAATTTATCTTTTCTAAAAATCCTTAGAGTATCTTAATTTCTTTATATTATTTATACTTTTCTAGCGTATAGGTTTACTAGATTAGATTAATATATTAGTTATTTATAAGTATCTTGCTCGTATTTATATCTTATTTAGTTATACCTAAAAAGTACTTAGCTTTCTACTTATCTTATAAGTATTGTTTATATCTTATATTTATATACTCTTCCTAGTTCTATTTATATCTAGATCTCTTATAAAAGAAATATCTAGATCTTATCTTCTTAGAATAGTAAGTAAAGTAGTTATTATAGTAATATCTTATTTATAATAGTAGTAGATAGTTTAGGTTATATAAGTATAGCTAGTATTATAGTTCTTGTATTAGTACTAAATCTATAATAATTAGCGCCTAATTGTTATTAGTATATAATAATTTATATTACTAGATTTACTTTACTTTATATATCTAGCGTTTCTTATCTTACTATTCTTTTACTAAGTAGTAGCTATCTACTAGTTTCTAGATTTCTTTTATAAATCTATCTTATACCTTAGTATTCTCTTACTTTAGCTTTAGTATTTTAAGTACTATTTTATATTTAGAGGTCTTAGACTTTTAGTTTTTTTTCTTATTCTTATCTTAAGCTATATATACTTGCTTTCTTAGATATAGCGTTGTCTTGCGCCTATACTCTACTCTTCTCTAGTATAGCTAAAGGTATTCTAAAGTATCTATCTTAGCTTACTTTTACTTTAGCTAGTACTTCTTTATATAGCTTTATACTCCTAGTAGTATATTTATAGCTTTTACTTTATTCTCTATTATAAAGTTACTTAGCTTTATATATTATAGTAGTAATAGAAGAGCTATAGATAGAACTAATTAGTCTTATAATAATTAACCTAGACTTATATAACTATAAAGAAAACGAACTTAACTAGGAGACTATATATAATTAGGACACCTAGGGTAATCTATAATCTATAGACTCTTAGTATAAGTAGATTATAGATTAGGATAATTTACAATCTATTAGTCTTAGTAAAGATAGATTAATAGATTACTATAGGTATATAGCTAGTAGGATACGTATTATTAGGATAGTATTAGTAATTTAATCTTTTAACTATAGAACGCTAGTACAAGATAGTTGCAAAATATCTTCTACTATTTATAAGTTATTATAGATCCTAACATAAACTTTTACTATTAACTTTTAATCTACTAACTCTATAAGATAGGTACCTATAGTTAACGATAGGAGGCCTATTAATACCTTACTAATTTAGTTATTACAAGAAGCGAAGCGTAAGTAGCGTATAGTCTAGCTAATACAATAGTAGAAAGTTTAACTAAACAAGTAGTAAAAGCACTTATAAGTAGTTATAAGTTAGATAATACTATATAGAAAGTAGTTAGAGAACATATAAATAATCTAATCTCTAAAAAGGAAGATATAAAGATAGTAATTAACGTACTAGAGACTTAAAACAAAGAACTCTAGGACTATATAAAGTAAAACAAGGCCTAGATTAAAGCTATTATAAAAGGATAAAACTAAATAGAACTAATTACGCAACGCTTAGAGATAAGTGCGACAAAGAAACTACTAAAGATACTTGTCTTTAAAAAGTTTAATAAAATAAGGGAAAAACTAAGACCTTTTATAGCTTTAGCACAACATTAAATAGATATATAAGTACTACACTTTAATATAGAAGAAAAGAAAGTAATATATATTAGACTATATCTTAAAGAAGACGCAATAAGATAGTATAAACCCTACTAGACTAACTATACGATATACTCTCTAATAACCTAGAAAGATAAGACTAGAGCTATCTTTAGAAGTTATAAATACTTTACTAAACAAATAAGAGTAGTATTTAGAGATATAGATATTACTTAATAAGCTAAAGAAAGACTTAAAAGACTTATATAAAGTAAGAGTATTCTAGAATACGTATTATAGTTTAAATAACTATTATAAAATATAGAATAGAATAAATTAGCTCTAATATTACAATTTAAACAAGGACTAAACTCTAAGATTTAATATAAAATAATCTATATAGAGAAACTATAAATACTAGAAGCCCTAAAACAATAGGCAATCTAAATTAATAATAATCTTCGAGAATAGAAAAAGAACAAATATAGAGGTTACACCTAGAATTATAACAAGGGAGACCCTATAGTCCTTAACGCAAACAAAGATAAATAGAGAGAAAAGAATAAAGACTTTACGTACTTTAACTATAGTAAACTAGGCTACTATATAAAAAACTACTAATTAAAGTTAAATAAAAACATAGTATATTATAAATATAGGAAACTAAGACACTTTATAAAAGATTGTAGAAGTAAGGATTAAAAGAAAGATAAAGAAACTTAGTTAAAAACAACTAAGAAAAAGAAGGAAGTACTACAAGTATAGGCTAAACCTTAGGAAAAAGTAGCTAGGAGCAAGGAAATATAATACGTAATGCTCTATTAGACCTTTTGTTACGACAATAACTACTATATACACCTTTCTAGTAAATAGGGAGTAGTATAGTTCTTATAGAAATAGAGATATAGAGTAGCTATAATAAAAGAAAGAATAAAAGCCTAGCTAGAAGAAACAACCTAAGTAATAGATTTACTAACAAGAGACTTAGAAGGGGAAGAGCCCCTAGTACTATTAATCTAGGTTAAAGAAAAGGTATAAGATAAAGAGACTACTACAGCTTCCTCTAAAGGACTATAAAAAAGCGAGAAATAAGTAAGTATAAAAGGTATAGAATATACCTAGCTAGATATATATAGCTATAATAGCTATATAACAATAGATATAGAGGAATAAAATAAAGAGTAGAAATTTGTTTAGATATATTTAATAGTTATAAATATAGAGGAAGCGTATAAAGACTAGAAAGAACGCAATCCTAAAGAAATAAAGTTTATACTATTTAAGGAATAGATAAAGTAATATATAGTTGCGGTAATAAAAATACTTATATAAAGAGAATAGTAATACTTTGTAAAAAAAGCGCAATAGATTAATAAAGCCTATATACCTAGAAAACTAGTAGTGTACTATATCCTAATAACAAATATACCTAGAAAAGACAATTACTAGGGAGGAGATAATAAAATAATAGATCTAAAATATCTAGTATATTTTAAAGTATTATAGATATTATACCTAGATAAGAATTATATTATATATAGGAACCCTAAAGTAAAAAATAATATATAGCCTATACAAAGAAAAGGCTATAATTATATAAGAGTAATTATAGTAAAAGATATCTAAGGATAGGAAATAATCTTAGAAGATAGGTATATAGCTATAAGGCCTAGACTAAAACTATTAAAGAAATATATCTATAGAGGACTATAGTATAAATGTACAAATAATAAATGTCTAAAACACAAAGAATATAAATACAAAGTAAGGCTATAGCCCTAGAAAGATAGATAATTTATAAAAATACTTAAGCAAGAACAACTAAAAAGTATAAAAGGCCTACACATTATAAAAAAAGGTATATACTAAAGAAAGGAAGTATAAATAATAATTAATAGTAGAGCTACAAGGAACTTTATATTAAAGAAGTTTATAGAAATATAAGGAATAAATTATACAATAAAGAAATACTCCTAACAACTAAGCACAATTAAAGAGAAACTATTCTAAGAACCTATTAGGTTTAAAACAATTCCCTCTATATTAAAGCTAGAAGGAATAACAATTAAAAATATAATTATAGATATAATAATAATTAATAACAAATAAGATATAATACTAGGTATACTATAGTTATAAATAACTAACCTATACATTAATTAGAGAATAGGAAAGATTAACTACTATAAAATAGACACGTTAAAGGCTAACATAAATACCTATAAAGGAAAATTCCTAGAAGAATACAAGAAATAAGAAGAATAGCTTATAGAGCTAGAAGACTACCTTCTAAAACATTAACTATAGGACTTAGTAATAGAATTAGAAGAAAGTAAAAACGTAGGATAGAGCCTAGTCTACTAAAAAATAGAAGAAGAATCTAAAATTAAACAAGTATTTATCTAAAATGTAATAAAAAAAGGATAAATAAGAGAATTTAAATCCTTAGTAGCGTATAGACTTATATTTGTAGATAAGAAAGGAATAAATAATAAGAGACTCTATATAGACGTTAGAAAAACTAACGCAATTACAAACAAGAACTAATATCTATTACTACAAATTAATGCGATACAAGATAGGCTATAGAAGGCTAAAATCTTTACAAAGTTAGATATCTAGAACGCCTACTACTAGATTAGAATTAAAAAAGGCAATAAATAGAAAATAGTATTTAGAACATAGTATAGACTATACAAGTACTTAGTTATACTATTTAGCTTAATAAACGCACTAGCAGTATTCTAAGAAAGAATTAATATAGTACTAAGAGAGTACTTAGACGTATTTATATTTGTATACTTAGACAATATCCTTATATTCTTAGAAATAGAGGAAGAATATATGCAATAAGTATACAAGGTACTAGAGAAGCTAGTAGAAAATAAACTATTCTTTAAGATAAGAAAATATAAATTCTATATAAAGGAAATAGATTTCTTTAGATTTATTATTAAACTAGGAAAAATTAAGATTAACCTAGAAAAGATTAGGTTAATTAATAAATAGCTAACACTAAAAAACTTAAAAGAGGTATAATAGTTCTATAGACTAGTAAACTTTTATAGAAAGTTAATAGTAAGATAGTCTAAAGATATAGAACTAATAACTAGGCTTATAAAGAAAGATACGCTATTTAAATAGATAAAGGAATGCAAAGAAGTATTTAAAAAGATTAAGAAGAAGTTTATAGAAAACCTAGTTATTAGAATATATAACCTAGACCTACTAGTAATAGTAAAAATAGATATATCTAACTTAGTCTATAGAATAGCACTAATATAAAAGGATCTAGAGACTAGAAAAGAATACTTAGTTAAATACTTCACTAAGAAAATAAAAATAGTAGAACTTAACTACCTTATCTATAATAAAGAAATACTAGCAATCTATAAAGTATTTAAATAATAGAGAGTATACTTATAAAGAGTAAAGTATTAGATAAAAGTCTATATAGACTATAAGAATCTTATAGGATTTATAATAAATAAAGAACTATTATAATAATATATAAGATAGTAGGAATTCCTATTAATATTTAATATAGAAATTATATATATAAAAGAGAAAGATAACTAATTTATAGACGCCCTTAGTAGAAGACTAGACTTATAAGAAGAAGTAAGCGCTACTAGTATAGTTCTAGTTAAGAACGAAGAAGGATATTTAGTCCTAAACACACCTAAGATAGCTATAACACTTAAGAAAAAAAGTAGCGAGCTAGATAAATAGATTCGAAAAGTAACACAAGAAGTATCTAAAGAAATAGAGAAATTAGAAATCTAAGAAGGACTTATATAAGCTTATAGAAGAATATATATTTTAAAAAGAATCTAGAAAGAATTTATATAATAATTCTATGAATTACTAGTATATAGTTACTAAAGTATTAACAAAATATTAGATAGACTACTATAAGATTATTATATTCTAAAAGTAAAACAACTAGTAATAGAAGTACTATAAGACTATATAGAATGTTAGAAGAATAAATATAGTAGATACGCACTATATAGAATACTATAACTAGTAAAAGTACTAGAATAACTATAAGGAGTTATTACAATAAACTTTATTACAAAGTTACTAAAGTCTAAAGACCTAATATTAGGGGTTAAGTATAATAGAATCTTAATAATAGTAGATAAATTTATAAAGTACTTATACTTTAGACTATATAAAGAGAAGAATAAGATAGAGGTTACTATATATTAGGTTCTAGGAACTATAATTAGCTAACATAGATTACTAGACAAGATTATTATAGATAGAGATATACGATTTACATTAAAATTATAGGGAATAATAATAGCGCAATTAGGAGTTAAATATACAATGTCTATAGTATACTACCTATAGATAGATAGATAATTAGAAAGAATAAATTAGATAGTAGAACAATACCTAAGATACTACCTTAACTATAATTAGAATAATTAGGTATAACTACTACCTATAGTATAGTTAGTATATAATAGCGTAAAGAATATAGTAATAGAAGTATTACCTTTCTTTATAAACTATAGATTCGAGCCTAACGCGTATTAGATACTAAGAAATTAGATATCCTAGTCTCTAAGAGGAGAAAACTTCGCTAATAGACTTAAAGATATACACAATTAACTAAGATAGGATATAGAATTCCTATATAATTAAATAGCTAAGTATTATAACAAGAAATATAAAAAGAGACCTTAATTTAGAGAGGGAGAAAGAGTATAGTTAGTACAAAAGAATATTAAAAGTAAGCAACTAAGTTTAAAATTAGACTACGTTAAGATAAAACTATATAAAATTAAGAAAAAAGTTACACTAGTTATATATAAATTAAAGCTACTAAATAGAATAAGGATACACCTAATATTTTACGTAGCTCTACTAGAACAAGTACTATAAGAAGTAGAACTACTAGTATATAAAGTAGATACGTATAGAGAATAAGAAAAATAGGAAGTTAAAGAAATCTTATAGTACTAATTCTATAATAGAAGAAACTACTACTTAGTAGAATAGATAGGTATAGATAAAAAAGGATAACTATAGGAAAGAATATAGGAACTAGAGGACAACCTTAATTACTCTACGAAACTAGAGGACTTCTAAAGTTAAAACCCTCTAGAGCGCCTAGCGGCAAACTAAGAGAACTAATATTACTACTACTAGATAGATAGATAATAGGATTATATAATATAGGATCTACTATAACAACACTAAACGCTTTATCTAAGTCTAGCTTAGCTTCTAGAGCTACTAACTATTTAGCTAATTTCTTATTATTTAACGCCTTTATCTTATAAAGATAAGAGAGACGAGCTTAATTCTTTACTAGCTTACTTTACGTAAGCTCCTAGATCTACTTACGCTTAGCTTTAGCTTCTACAATTTAAGATAGTAATTTCTCTTAAGTCTAGTTAACAGCCTTCCCTATTATTATTAAGCCTAGACGTAAGAATAAGTATAATAAACATATACTTAGAAAGAGAAACACTAGATACGTTATAAGAACTACGTATATTTACACGAATATATACCTTATAAGCTTTACTATTGTTTGTAGAAATAATATAAAAAAGAGACTTAGGGTTTAACTTAGGAGAAGTATAATAAGAACAAGGAAATATCTTAATACTATTGCGCAACACGCAATTAGTAAGGAGGTAGCAACAACGTATAGATAAAATAACTATAGGGAGTAATAAAGAACTACAAATTAATAAGGAAAGTAGATTAATAACTTTAGCCCTAGGATAGATAAACGAGGGCCCGCTTAAAAGAGGAGATAGTATTATAGTAGTAATAGAAGAGCTATAGATAGAACTAATTAGTCTTATAACAATTAACCTAGACTTATATAACTATAAAGAATATAAACTTAACTAGGAGACTATATATAATTAGGACACCTAGGGTAATCTATAATCTATAGACTCTTAGTATAAGTAGATTATAGATTAAGATAATCTACGATCTATTAGTCTTAGTAAAGATAGATTAATAGATTACTATAGGTATATAGCTAGTAGGATGCGTATTATTAGGATAGTATTAGTAATTTAATCCTTTAACTACAGAACGCTAGTATAAGATAGTTATAAAATATCTTCTACTATTTATAAGTTATTATAGATCCTAACATAAACTTTTACTATTAACTCTTAATCTACTAACCCTATAAGATAAGTACCTATAGTTAATAATAGGAGGCCTATTAATATTATAGTAATCTTATACTAGTTATATCTCTTACTTATATCTTACTACTAGAGGTTTATAGTCTTGTAATCTCTCTTCTCTTAGCTTCCTCTAGGGATTACTTCTTATTCTTCCTCTCTATTATTATATTACCTCTTAAGTATATTAATTTATTATATAAACTTATTCTTTACTTAGTAATTTTTTACTAGGTGCCCTATTTTACTATACTTATAGTATTTTTAGCTTTCTACTCTTTTAGGGTTCTTATTATAATAGTATTCTTGTTTTCTTAGGTTTATATTATTAACGTATATCTTGTTTAGCTTAAAGTATCTATAGCTACTCTAAACTTAGTTATTCTTATATTAGTACTTGTACTTAGCTTTATACTTCTTATTATCTATACGTAGTACTCTACTATTCTTATCTTCTACTATATATTTATATATATAGTTATTAACTTAAATTACTTCTTCTATTAAGTTCTCTAATATCTTAATTATAGCTATACTACGTATTAGCTTACTTTAAATATTACTCTTAAGTCTTTATTAAAATATCTTTTTTAATAACTTGTTATTCTATTCTATTTATATCGCGTAGCTTTAGAATTTATTAGTATAGTCTACTACTACTTTATATTATTATAGCTTCTATATTACGTATTCTACTACTACTATCTTATATACTAGTAGAAAGGCTTATTATACTTTATCTTTAAACTTAATCTATTCTTTAAATATCTTATTGTAGTTACTATTATTATTATTAAGCTATTTCTTAAAGTATAGTATAACTTATTTCTCTACTTTACCTCTTATATAAAACAATATAAGTATAGCTCTATCTTTATCCTAAACTTAGTCTACTTTAAAAAAGAGATTAAGTTATAAGATCTATAGCTTAAGCTTGTTTTATTCTCTATAGTAGAGGTCTAGCTTAGTAACCTTAGAAGTAGTAGTATAAGTTACTCCTATACGCTAGTTATCTATATTTATTAATGTATTACTTATCTTAAAAGTATTTAATATATTAAGTCCTTAAAACTAGTAAAGGTAATAAAGGTAAGTAGGCTTCTATAAGATAGGCAAGGTTAATAAACAAGATAGTTACTTAACTTAATTAATAGTTAGCTCTTATTAGAGTATTACAAGGTATATAAGTATTAATAGGTAGATAAGAATCTAATTAAAGTATTAGTTATAATACTCTATTAGGATAAGAGGTAAAGAAGAGATTAAACACAATAGTCTATAAAGGTCTATTAACGTTCCTATATACTTACTATCTAGCGTTTATTCCTAAGCGCTTACTCTAGAGCGTTTACTCTAGAGCGCTTATTCTAGAGCGTTTACTCTAGAGCGTTTACTACTAAATAGTTACGTATTCTACTACGCTGTATTGCCTAGCCTAATTGCGTACAATACAACAGCTTACCTACTACTTAGTATTATAACATTAAGGTAATCTATATTTACGTATAATAGATTAGGAGTAATCTATAGTGTTATATAAATAGATTAGTACAAGTATATAGTTAGTAGTAATACGTATTATTAGGATAGTATTAGTAATCTAATCTCTAACCTAGAACGCTAATACTTGACATTATATACACAAATTAACTATTATTCCTAGTTATTACTAATTACTACACAAACCTTTATTATTACCTTCTAATCTACTAACACCCCTATAAGAGGTTACTAGTAGTCGATAATAGGTAACTCCGTTATATTTACAACTTACTAATATTGTAAACTTACTAATATTACAAACTTACTAATATTACAAACTTACTAATATTTAACTACCTTTCTACTTTTAGATAGCGCTTAGTAAGCTACTAGGTATATATACATATTACTTACTTAGATAGCTTTATCTACTATTTACTCTTTTTAGTTAATTGTTAAAACTACCTTATTGAGTTATCTCGCGTGAAGTCGACCTTACACTATAAGTTAATAAGATAAGATAACTGTAAGTTAATAAGATTAGTTAACTATAAGTTAAGGAGATTAATTAAGTATAAGTAGATAAAAGAAGTTTACTACAAGTTAATAAGATAAGTAACTTTAAGCTACTGTGACGAGTTGACTTCGAGTTGATGCGACGAGTGACTGCGAGCTGATGCGACGAGTGACTGCGAGCTGATGCGACGAGTTACTACGAGCTGATGTGACGAGTTGACTGCGAGTTGATATTTTGTCCACATCAGAGGTTAGAAATCGCTCGAGGTACAGTCCTTATACCCGGCAATATCGAGGTACAATACCCGGCAATATCAAGGTACAGTACCCGGCAACATAGGTACGGTGCCCCTATTACTATCAAACTTCACAACGCTGCATCGCAACAACGAGAAGAGATATAAGAAATCAAATTGAAGATTTGGAATCGCAGTGTCTTACTGCATAAGATAGGTTATTAGTATTATTTTATTAAGGCTTGTACAAGTAAGACAATATTGAAGGACAATATCGAAGGACATCACGGACCATCTTGGCGGCAATACGCCAGGCATATTGTTAAATCCAATACATATATATATATATAGGAAAGGGCGGAGGGTCGGATCGGAGGGTCGGATCGGAGGGTCGGTCACGTACGGTATATATGTACTAAGGTGGGTCGGGAGTTAAGATTAGTGCAGGGTAGGGCAGGGCAGGGAAGGGGAGGGGGGGAAAGACGCCGAGAAAATGACAATTCATCATATCTTATTTATTTACTTTATTTTATTTTATTTCTTAAAAAAAAACATGGAAGGAGGAGAGTTATAAGTTTAAGCTCTTTTTTTTTTCTTTCCCCGCAAAAAATGTCCCGCAAACTCCCTTGGGGGGATTGGGAGAGATGTTGGGGTCGTCATACGTTCGTTTCGCCGGGCGCAATGAACCTTTGAAGATCTACAAAAACGTTTCTTGGATATTATTCCAAGCATTGTATAATAGAGCCGAGATTTTGTACACTACTAGAGGTGTGTGCCATAATGAGTCATTTGGCACATCGCAGGTTTGTAACTGAGGGGGGAGGAGATAAAAAGAGAGAGGTAGGAGGTATGTACCATACAACTTTATAAAAACACGCAACTGGGACCTACATGCATCCCAAGATTTTCTGCCCTAGTGTGTGTGTTGTGTTTCGTGTCCCTTCACTTTACCCAACAACAAATCCAAACATCCCAGTAGGGAAATTTTTCTTTACCCTCTTTGAAATTATGGCGGCTATACGCATCAGAAGCCTCTTACTACTCCTTGCGGTTTTCGACACCGTCACCTGCAAACCGTCTACTACTCCAGCACCACCAACCGTCACCCTCAAAAACGGCACGCTCGTCGGCACCCGCCATCCCACATACGACCAAGACTTCTTCCTCGGGGTCCCGTATGCGGCTCCGCCAGTCCGCGATCTACGTCTGCGGCGCCCTTTACCTCCCACTGCTTGGACGGGAGAAAGGGAAGCGGATACGTACAGCAGCTGGTGCATGGGGGTATCCCTTGGGCTGGCTGGATTCAGTCAGAATGGTTCTACGGGTCCAATGAGCGAGGATTGCCTTTATGTTAATATTGTTCGACCCGCGCGAGGCATGTCGGTGAATGCAAAGGTACCCGTCATGGTGTGGATCCACGGCGGCGGGTTTCTAGAAGGCAGTGCCAACGACGCGCGGTACAACGGGTCCTTTATTGTCCACACATCAGTGCAAATGGGCACACCCGTCATCTTCGCGAGCTTCAATTATCGCCTCGGCACTTTCGGTATGGTAGCTGGTTCCGCTGCTGAGGAAGCGGGTATCACAAACCTTTTCCTGCACGACCAACGGCAGGCTCTACGCTGGATACAGGAGAATATTGCCGCGTTTGGTGGTGATGCGTCCAGGGTGACGCTCTTTGGCGAGTCGGCGGGCGCTGTGAGTATCGGCGGTCACCTACTTGCGTACGGAGGTCGCGACGACCGCTTGTTCAGTGCAGCTATTATGGAGAGCGGCGGCGCATACTTTACGCAGGTTACTAGACCCGAGGATAAAGAAGCGTCGTTCCGAAGGGTTCTCGATGCAACAAACTGCTCTGCTGTTGCGGATCCTATTGCGTGCCTTCGACAAGCCCCAGCTACGTCTCTGCTAAAGGCAGCATCCTCACCCATCAGCGCCGATGGAGACATTCTCGTAGAGAACGGGGCTAAAGCCATGGCTCAGGGTCACTTCGTCAAAGTCCCGACCATCATCGGCAGCAACAGGAACGAGGGCACGACCTTGCTCGAATACCTTCGGGTGCCCCCCGTCAACGGCTACGACGACTTTCGCACCCTCACGGACATTATATTTCATTACAACAATGTCACGGAAGTGCAACGCCAAACAATATGGCATCTCTACCAAACTGCCGTCAATCAGTCTGCCAGCAGCGCAGCAGGTCTCGGTCCAGTGTTGGCCGACCAGGGTCCGGCTATCGGAACCTACTATGGCCTGGCTTCACTTGTGACCGGTGACTTCTTATTCACTCTCGGCCGCCGCAGCATGAACCAGGCCCTCGTCGCGGCAGGCGTTCCAACATACAGCTACTTGTTCGACACGCAAACGTCCAACGTCGACGCCACACGATATGGCATAGCGCACTTCCAGGAAATCCCCTTCGTGTTCAATAATGTACGCGGTGTGGGATGGGACGTTGATCCTTTTCCCCAAGACAACTTCCAGGAGATCCCCTTCGAGTTCGACAATGTGCGAGGTGTGGGTTGGGACGTCGATCCGTTTCCCCAAGACGACAACTTTTCAAAGGACAAGTATGGGAGACTAGCGGAAGCGATGAGTCGCATGTGGATTAGTTTTGCCGTCACGCACGACCCAAATTATCATAAGCTGCCGTATGTAAAGGAGAAATGGCCAGTGTATACCCAGCAAGATCCTGAGAATATGGTTTTTGAGGCGGATGGTGTGAGTGTGCAGGCGGATACTTGGAGGAAGGAAGCTCAGGAGGTTTTTCTTGATATAAAATCTGCATGAAGGTGTGATAGCAGGTACAGCTAGTTCAGTTCAAGTCTGTCTTCTTAGGCAAGTAGCTGATATCGTCGTGGAGACTGTGGAGAATGCAGGTCATAATGATGTTATGGATCAAAAGGGGGCAGCCCTGCACCAAAGTTAGACAAAAGAAGAAAAAGTTAGAGAGACGCACTCGAGAAGGAATTGGGAATTGATGTCTGTCGTGTCTCTTCGTCGACTGCTGTGTAGCTAACTTTGTCCTGTCAGTTGTGTCAGTCGAGGTCTGTGTCGGCCCTTTCTTGACTCGAATCCCGAGTTCAGCATCGCGACCTCAGTTTCAAGAATATTGAAACTAGAAACACCTCAGGCAAGGGGAAGAAGGAAGGGAGGGAGAGACAAGAATTGATGTTGTGGATGACATGAGTCGTGAGTGGGTGCGGTCGGTTTCAGTCCGCTGGTCTCGGAACCAAATGCGGCGACGTCTTGGCATTCGTGTGTCCCTTTTCAGGTTGCCCTCATCACACACTTCCTCTTTGGGACGACGGCCAAGAAGGAAGGAAGCTTACCGGACCTCAAGACTATCTGATGAAATCCTACGATTACGTACCCAATAGGATGATAAGTAATAGCAAGTACCTACGTTTCCTTTTTGCGTGAACACTGCGAATATTGGTCAGAGAATACGAAGCGCCGAAACCAGAAAAAGAGCAGAGAGCACTGCACTGCCACCGGCCGGTCCGCTTCAGCACGAGCGAGCCGAACGATGGGTGCTGCAGTGTGGCTTCATTACTATAAAGACCAAGTAACAAAAAATGAAATAAAAAATAGAGCAATTAGTACATGTTGGAACATGGGGAGATCTAATTGCGATAATCCAAAAATCGATTCTGCTCTGTTCGCAAATTACAAAAATGGAATTCAATAAACTAACCACATTCCTTTCCCGTTAATGGAAGCCATTAAAACGAAATGGCAACCGCAAAACAATTGCAACATTCGAAGAGTATAAGTTATGAACCACAGCAAACCATTTACCACCTTCTATATCTTCTTCAATGTTGATGATCGCCGAAATGAAGTTAACAACAAGATCGCCCGAAAGCTCTCTATGTGCACTATTGTCCTTGCCTAGAAGATGGCAATGCGGTCTTAGATTGTCTACCTCCCCAAGTAGTTGCCTACCGTTATGGATACCGAAAACTCGGCTTATGAGAAGGCGGTCCATGTGAAACAACATGGACTTTGGGGCGTCAGTTGGGATGTATGCCCTCACGTTGATGTTCTTGCGTGTGTTGAGATATGGAATCCAACCTGGCAAAAGGGGACGTGTACCAGCCACATAAGGGCTGCACAAGATCTATTTCGATAGCGTTTGAACATTTTTTGCCATAGTGGGTGACAAGTTCTCGCTGAGTTCATTGAGAGTTATATCGTCCGGAGCTTCTTTGGTAGCCGTATGTGGCCGCAAAAACTTGTGTAAAGTCGCAGTCTCGTCGTTATCCAAGTGAGAAGCTTTGAAAACAATAGCGAAAATATGAAATTCATAATCCTTTCCGTATTTCAGAAGATGTTTATTGGGATCCTCGAGTCTTTCTTGAAGAAGGCGGAGATCTGACCCAAACAACAAAACACGCAATCCTAGTCCGGTTAGACGGTGTAGTTCCTCTATGTCCTCGAATACATCATCTAGATAATTCATATAAACAATATCTTGTCGGCTGAGTTGGCAACCAGTGGCAAGGAATAGGCTGGATATTTCGAACGGCCGCAGCATCTGAAGTAACACAGTCCGCACAGGTTTAACGCATTCAAAGATGTATAGTAACGTGGTTGGCAAGCGAGTCGCGCACCCCAAAACACACCAAAAAAGTCGAAAAACAGCCTCTTAAATCTTAACAATAGCTTTGTAAAATAAACTAAAAACGTAAGTATAGCCTTATATATATATTATTAGTCTACCCTAAGTTTTTAAGCTTTATAGGTTCTATTATTCCTAAGATATAATGTTTAGCCCCCAATTTTCTAGATTTTTTAATTGTCTAACTTTATCTTAAGAACTACTTAATATATTCTTTTTAAACTTAAGTATTAGTCTTAAAATAGGTATATAAAGTTTATATAAGGATTTTAGTTTATTTTATAGAGTTGTTATTAAGATCTAAGAGGCTATTTTTCGACTTTTTTAGTGTGTTTTGGGGTGCGCGACTAGGCTGCATGTTATCTAACTATGGGTTTGCCAAGGATGCTATAGGCCTAACTAAGAAGAGGCACCGAAATACAGCCGACGTTTAGCCCATAGTTAGGCCGAATTTTCCTATAGTTAGGCTAAGTTTTCCTATAGTTAAGCAGAGTTTTCTTATAGTTATTTCTCGAAAAATCACGTTCTAAACACAATAGCTAGCTTAGATACTATATTTAGCCTATTTAACCCTTTCGCTATCTAGAGGGAAGATTCTATTAATAAAGATCGCACGCTTAAGCTTAGGGACCTATTTACTGCCCCCGTTGATAGCAGTAGAGACAAAACAACTAACCCTACCTAGGTAAAGTAGTTTAGAACACGTTCTAAATGCGTTCTAACTAACGTGTAGGAAACTCTTACTATATTTACAGTTAGTAACAGTAGAGGCCCTCCCCTCTCTACCGTAAAGGTACTATAGGTACTAGCTGTACCTATATATCCTTCAAGTATTAATAGAGGGTACGCCTACGTTATTCCTATTACAAGAACTAATTTTAGTAAACTACTAACAAAGAAGTAGATTTTAAGGAAGGCTACATAAGTAAACGCACGTTAGAACACGTTGTAAATATAATCTAAATATATTCTAGTTCTAATATTTAAAGGCTACTAAAACGAACAATTGTTTAACAATATTACCTTTTTTTAATAACCTACTTGCAACAAGATAGAGGTATAACTATATAGGTATAAAGAGGTACCTTTATCTCTTAGACGCTTTACAAATACATCTACATCGTAGTATTAATAATAAGCTTTAGGAGAAGATTAGGAAACTTTAATACACTTCTAGGAAACTTCTTACTACTATAAAGTAGAAGGCTATAAGGTAGGGTTAAACGCGTTATAGATTAGTTCTAAACGTGTTTTAGTATATCTACTAATATAGTAGTGTCTATATTAGAGTATAGAAGCGATTTAAGTTAAGTGTATACCTTTAACCTAATAATAACTATAGGCCTGTTATTCTAGAACAGATACGCATAGTACGTAGTAAGCTAGATTATATTAAGAATACGTTGCTAACGTGTTTAGCTAATAGCTAGAAAGTATTAGCCCTTTATTAGATATAGAAGCTAGTCCTAGTAGACACAAGATGTAGAGAGGCACTTTACCTAGAGTATTAATCTAGACGTAGATCTTAAATACCTTAAGTATTTATTTAAGCATAGATTACTAACTAAGGAGTAGGAAGTAGAGCGCTATTACGTTGTTAAGCCTACGTTAGCTAGGGTAGACAAGTATAGTAAGTTTTAACAATTTAAATTTGAATCTATTGTAAATATATTTCTAACGTGTTTAAAGATATTAACTATACCTAAAGTCTAGGAATTCTTGTATACGACAACTATAAGGCCTATTACTATATTATTATTCTAAATAATATCTAGACGTCTCCCTATTTTATTCTAATTGTATTTAGAGAATATACCTATATCCTACTACCTCCTTTAATAGTAGAGGATAAAGATATAAGGGGCTTAGAGGAGGTTTTACAACCTATATTAACCCTAGGCCTAACAAGATATAGGTCTATATAGAAACAGGATTAGAGAGTGTTTCTAACGTGTTTAGCTTAGTTTCTTAATTCGCCCTAGCTTAAGGTATATCTTTCTAGCCGTAGTATTTATTCTATTAAGGAGCTATATACTATATTTACAAATAAGGATTATATTACAACTATTATTAAAAGAGAAAAGCTAAGTTAATTCCCTTATTATTATAGAGTTAAAAGTATTGTATATAAGTAGAGAACTTAGCATTAGATCCTAGAAATAGTATAAAGATATTTAAAACACGCTCTAAACGCAATCTTATAATAAGTAGGTATATATCTAGTAGGTCCTATCTAGCGTGTTAGGCGATATTATTATCTATTTCTTCGATAAACAGGCAAAGATCCTACTTAACCTTAACACGTTCTAGATAGATATGTTATATAAGCGTCTCTATAGAAGTTAGGTAGAGATCCTAATAGCTACCTTTTATTTAAAATAGAACAAACGTAAGGGTTAAGTATAAATACGATTAGAACGCGTTCCTAACTAGTTTTAGTTATTACGCTTAGCTAGATTATTACTAATACATCCTATCGCGATATATACAAGTTAAGCTTTACAAGCTTCTTTAAGCTTATAAGTAAGTGTATAGGAAGGCCTATATAATAGCGTTACTTTTATAGAACTAGGTTCTATAGAACTACTATTAATATGTATAGTAAGTAGATAGGAGGTAAGATATTTTACCTAAACGTATTTAGAACACTATTAAAACGCGTTCTAGGCCTTAGGCAATATCTAAAGAGTATTAATCTACAAGGTAGAAACTAGAGATAGTAACTAGCTTTATATACTTAGTTCTATCTAGTTTACTTTATACGAACGATTAATACTATATATAGACCTAGTTTATTACATACTAAAGACTCTCCTTAGGGCTATATAATATAGGTCTAAAAAGCTAAAAGAGCTAAAGAGTACTTTAAACTATTAGATCTCTTAGCTTATAAGTCTCTCTAACGTATTTATAACGTGTTCTAATTGTATTTTAGTATATAAAGATTCTTAATTTATTTAAAACTAAGCTATTAATAAGAAAAACCTAGTTATTGCAGCTAGGATAGTAAGGTGTTGTAGTAATATAAATAAAGATATATAGAATAGGTTAGAGTTATATACAAATATAGCTAAGCAAGCTAAGTAGAAGAGCTATAAAATAGAGATACAAACTCTACTCCTAGAAGCTATACTAAAGTAAGTACTATAGATTATATTAAGAACGTACTCTTAACGTGTTTAAAGCGGCCTACAGATAGATCTCTAAGATATACTTAAGTTTAATAGTATAGATAAATATAGTACCTATAGATCCTACTATAGGCTAGTATCTATATTGTAGCGATACTTGTTAAATAGAGGAAGAGAAAAGAGTAAGTACTTTCTAATAACGTTATTAATATTCCTACTAAAATATATTTAGAACGTACTTAAAAGTAGTTTAAAGCTAAGACTAATATCTCTAATAGTAATAAAAATCTACTAAGTATTAAAATACTAGTAAGGGGTTAAAGAGCTACTCTAAGAGGAGTACTACGTAGAAGAGGAACCCTACGTAATTAAACTTAGTTACCTTTAGTTATAGTAGCGAGGTCTTTACTAGTAAGATTATTACTAGCAAGATTGTTACTAATCTTAGGATACAATATAGAACTTGTTTTAAACACCTTCCTAACGTATTCTAAGCCTATAAGCTCGTAGGTAGGCGTCTAGAGCCTTACCTAGTAGGCTATAATATTAAATTAAGTAATTTAAGACTAATAGAGGTTGCTTAAGATCTAATAGGTAGCCTTTAAGCTTAAGAGGAAGGAATTTAAGCTCTAAAAAGAGATAGAAGAATATAAAGAGAAGAAATAGTAAGAAGTAGTAGCTAAATAGGTTTAAGTAGTATAAATAGGCTTAGAACGCAATCTAAAGATATTCTAGCGTAGAAAAATTTTCTTTACTTAAAATCTCTATTTTTCCTTACCTTACTTCTCTATATTATTCTCTTCTATCTCCTCTATCTCTATCTATAATATAAAAAACAAGACTCTACTTCTTATAGTATATAACTAGATTATATTTTAAACGCGTTCTAATCTTATTTTAGCTAATTTATTAGAGATATACTAAACTAGCTTCTTTACTACTAGGTATACCTAAATTTATTAAGAATATTAATAGCTTCTATACTATATATCCTAGCGAGTTATTCTATAGAGTAAAGTAGACCCTATATAATAAGTAAGTATATAAAGTACGTACTTAAATATAATCTAAATGTATTTACAATAGGTTCTAATTTTACACTAGAAGAAATTTAGTAATTAAGGTGCTTTAATCTATTATATCTAGCGAGCCTATCTAGTGTACAAGATTAATTCTATTAAGACTAAGCAGTATTTAATTTCTAAAGAGGCTAATACTCTTTACTTCTACTACGTAGTAGTTATACCTAGAGATCTATAGTTAAAAGAGTTCTAAGACGTATATAAATTACGTTCTTTAATAATTCTTTTTATAGTAACTTAACAAACTACTAGAAAACCTAAGGAAGAACTTAGAGGCTAATTAGAAAATCTAGAACACGTTGTAAACGCGTCTAAAACACGTTCTCCCTTACTAGATCTAGCTTCTCCCCTCTTACGTTCTTTAAAACAATAGAAGTAGTTATATATATAGTCTCGTATAGAAGAAGAGATTACTCTATTACTAGTAGATAAGTCTCTTCCTAAGAATCTTATTTCTATACTAATATACTAGGTAAATAACTTAAAGCAAGGGCAAGTTAAGAGAGAAGTAAGTTTCTATTAAAACGTCTTTATATTACGTTTATAATACGTTTTAGGTTAATATAAATAAATACTATTAGCTTCTTGTAGAAAATAATCTCTTACCTATATATAAGGTTTATAGCAAGAATAATAATATAAAGTGTATTTTTATTAAGTCTTATATAAGTAGAAAGTACTTTAATTTTATATAGAGTAACTATATATAGTAATATAGTAGATCTTTTATTAAAGAAAACTATAAACTAAACTAAAATCTCTTATTATCTATTTACGAACATGTTTTAACCTATATTAAAACTTATTCTACTTATCTACTAGAAATTAACTATAGATTAGCTAAAGGTTAAAATACTTAATATTAGTGTATAAGTCCTCTATATTAGCGCTAGAGGAGAAGAAATATACTAGAACATGTTAGAAAGATACTTTAATTACGTTTTAATTTCTTACTCTTAGTATTTTTATCTTCCTCTAGATAGCTAGTATAAAGGACCTAGCAACGCTAAACACTAAGAATATAGGATATACTAACTATATTAAGCTAGAATATATTAACATCGCATTTATAACACGTTTTAATATACTTACCTTAGGCTTACTACTTTCTAGAGTAGTAAAGAGTAGCTATATATACAAGTTAAGCTTTTATATAGCGACGTAGTAAAGTTACTTGTACTCTTACGCGTTATAGGTCTCTTAGTAGATAATACAATTATAGCGCTCTATTATATTATTGTAGAACTCTAAAAGTATTATTAGAATATATTTATAACTTATACAAAACGTATTACAATCTATAGATATAATATACTATATTATAAAACGTACTATAGACGTAATTAAAATATATTTTAACTTACTCTTAACTTTCTAACTATACGCTGTAGACAGCTTACCCTTATTATTAGAGTTAACTAAGTCTAGCTTATGCTGCACCTAGAGATAATTTACAAGCACGCTGCGCGTGCTTACTTTAGCCTAATTATATTAGAATATGTTTAGATCGCGTTAGCAACGTGTTTTAATATATACACTGCACAGGGTACTATTATCGTACTAGAAGCGACAACGGATCTCGCCGAAATAGACAATTAGGTTACTATTCGCATTTTCTTTAAATAGCTTGAGGCTACAGGGAGGATTCGCTTTGTAGCGGAGATAGGATAGCTAGAACATGTTTAGAGCGCGATTAAATCACGTTTTAGTTGACTTACATAGCTGTCGAGAATTCCTAGCATTGTGTTAAGATCGCGTTAAGATTGTGTTGCAAACTTGTTGTTAACGTGTTCTAGCAATATTGTGTTGGGGTTGAACTCGCTTAGAGTTGTGCGCATGCACTAACCCGAGCCCGGCGTAGTCATCACATATATGGCCTAGCGCTGTTTCCATGGCATCCCCGGCTAATCTTGCCATGGCATCCTCGGCTAACCCATGGTTAGAT
>JALNQF010000567.1:0-22113 GCA_028456385.1 Ophiosphaerella korrae | reverse complement strand
TACCTTAACTATAAGATTAAGTAGAGCTTTTTAGGTATATATTTACTTCTAAATCTAGGATCTAGTATATATTACTTCCTCTATATAGTATTAGACACTATTATACGCTCTATATTACTTACGTAAGCTCCTAAATCTAGAGGTAGTACACTCTCTAAGGCTTAAACCTAGTAAACTAGCTTTCTTTAGAAAATCGTTTAAGTTAGAAATACTAAATAGGTAATTACTTTAGTAGTATAACTTAATTACTTAGTTCTAGAATTGTAACAATAAGGCCTTTATAGTAATTTATTACAAAATAAGCCTATATATAGACTTACTTTTAGTGTAATAGTAGTACTTTTAAATAAAGTTTAAATACTTTACTACGTATAGCTATTTACATCTACTATATTTAGTACACTACTTATAACAATACTAATAAGCGTATACTTTAAGAGATTAATAGGTATATATATAAAGATTTTAGATCTAGGCTTACTTATTAAACAACCTATACTCTATATAAGCTTAACGCCCTCTTTTATAGGTTTTTTATATAGCCTTTATAAGATCTTAATTTATATCCTATTTTATACTTACTAGTATTAATCTATTATACTATAATATATACTAAATATACCTAGAAATTAGAGACGTACTATCTAGAATAACTATTACTATATATAGCTATTTATATTAAGATTATTACTACTTTACCTAGTAGAATACGCTATAGTACCTTATAAAGGCGCTAGCTAAAGACCTATAGTTACTTTAGAATCTATCTTACTATATAAGGTAGTGCTCTTATTAGGATAAGCCTCTAGGTAATTAGTAGTAAAGTAGATATAATAGGTAGTAGGGTAAAGGGGCGCGCTAATAATAGATAGAGCTTAGTATAGGTAGGACTCGAACTTAAGCTTAGCTAGTATAGCTAGGCTAAGCTAGAGTTCTAGGAAGGGCGTAGCTATCGCCCTTTCTAAGCTATAAGAAGATACAAATATAGTAAAGTAAGTAGGCACTTAAAGATATAAGCTTAGTAGTACTTAAGGCTTTAAAGCCTAAACTTTACGTTAAAGTAATTAGCGTAAGGCGATTAGCGCAAGGTGCAAGTTAGCTAGCTAGGCGATACTATAGTAGTTGCCCTACGCTATTTAGTATAGCTAGCTAGTAGGAGTTAATACCCCCTTCTATTTATACGTAGCTACTACTAGGCACTAGGCGCGCTACTACGTTATAGTAAGTATCTATAATTTACCTCCCTACGCGCTAGTAAACGTATACAAGTTATTACTTTACTCTTAAACTTCTTTATTTAATTATAGTTAACTTCTTATAATATTACCTTCTAGAATATCTAATTAAGCTACTAAGAAGCTAGCGTAGACGTAAAAATAACAATAAACTAAGGCTAGTTCTAAAGCCTTGTAGAAGGCTATCTATAACTTACTCCCCTTTAAGGTCTCTACTAAGCTATAGCTATATCTTATTTAGTCTAGGTATAGCCCTAGGTAGTAACCTTAAGCTCTTAAGTCTAAGTAGCTCGCACTAATATAGTAAGACTTAGATACTATCTAATATATAGTATCTATTATATATATAGCTATCCTAAACTTAAGCTACGTTAATAGCGCTAATATTACTCGCTACGCTATAGCAACTAAAAGGCTAGTATAACTTACTTACTTAAAAGTAAGGCTCTTTAAGTTAAAGAAGATATCTTAGTTTATGTTATATATAATATATGCCTTGTAGTACTACTAAAATAAAGGTTCTCTATTCTATAGTTAGATTTACTACTCTATATACTAGGCGCGATAGTATCTATATAATTGTAATTTATTGTAGAATAATAAATAGAAGTTTTTTTAAGAGTCCCTAATATATAGCCTATAAAGACTATCTAACTTAGAAATCTTATATATACGTAGACTAATATCCCTTTAAAGTTAAAGTACCCCGCTAATTTACTAGTGTAAGGGGTTTTCCTAGCCCTAGAGATAGACGTTAGTACAAGATTTAGTTAATAAATCTTAAATAGATAGGCAATTATATAAGATAGTAGCGTTATATCGTATATAAGTACTATTAAAGGTCTATAGGTAAACCCTAACCTAAAGCCTTAATTTGTACTACAAAAATAAACGTTATTCTTATTTTTTTATCTATACTTTTTTATTATTCTATAAAAAAAAATCGATATAAGTAACACTTAATATATCTCCTTAGACGTAGACTTAGATATATTAATAATGCCCTCGACCGCAAGGCCTAAAAGAAGATAGATAAGTATAAACTTATCTATACTATATCCTAAGACTCTAATAATATTTCTATACTCTAGATATAAAGATAAACTATTACCTTATTATATAGTATACTTCCTTCCCTTTTATAAATATATAAGTCTTTATAGATAGTACTTTTGTTTTAGTAATAATTTACTTACTAATATTTTTAGACCTACTATTAACAATATCTTCTTAAGCGTTACATAACTATACTAACTTAAACTATAATTAATAATATTATTAAGGATATAATTAGTAGTAAAATAAAGCTACTATTATTAGTTATAAATAGGTTTACTTATAAGAAAGAAGATTACCCCTAAGTTTATAGTGCTTTAGAGTATTTTAGTACTATATATAATATATACAAGATAGGTAATACGTTAAATAAAAAATATATATTCTTACTATATAGTATATATCTATAGTACTTAGAGAAGAACTTTACTTACTCTATAGGATATCTATTTTATATACTTTATATTTTAAAGTAGTTTAAGAATAATCTTACTAGACTATATCCTAAATATAGATCTCTAGTCTCTAAGGATAATAGCTACTAGAGGCAGGACAGCTTATATAGCTTAAGCTAGCCGCGTAGCTTTTTATAGGGCTTAAAAACTACTTATAAATTAGTTTCTTTTAATATATTTTTTATATATTTACTACTATAATTAAGTTTTTCTAAGAGATTAAAAAATATTTTTTATTAAAAGATCTCTTCTTAATAATTAGAACCTCTTGCTAGGTATATACTTGATTTATTAAGACTACGTCCTTAAATTCTAGTACCTAACAAACTAGATCTAGCTAAATTCGCTAACTTTAGGCTTTATCCTATTTAATATAGCTATAGGAGTTTAATTATCTAGGTAGTATAAGAGTACTCTTAGATAACAAATAGTACTTATTTATGCACGCCCTTAAAACCCTTTTCTAGGTGCTATTCTAGATATACATTTATTATAATAGGCTAGGGAAAGATATTAGCCTAACTAAGTTTAAGTATTAGAATTACAAGAGTAGTAGCAAACTAGCAAAGCTTAAGAAAGGCCTAATCTCTAACAAGAGAGATTTAATAAAGACTATTTAGGCTAAGTTTACCTCTTATTAGAGGCTATTAGTCTTTTACGTAAATAGGTTATATAAGAAGGTATTCTTTAATAATAGAGAGTAGAGAGAATTAGACTTAAGCTTATATCTTAATTTAAAAGAGATCCTTTAAAATACTTAGAGAGAACTAAAGAGACTAGATAGATAAACTAAATACTATAATATCCCCCTATTACTATTTACGTCTTAATAGTCCTTACTATATAATCCTACGTTGTATTTTCTTTAGCTATCTTAGTAGCTTCTCTTCTCTTAGCCTAAAGATATTAGCTAATTTTACTAAACTTATCTTTTTCTTTTTACTATATTGCATATTTTACTATTTAAGATAGGCCTAGTAGTAAGCTCTAAAGTTATTAATCTATAAAAAGGTAGAGTAGTAGCTAGGTACTTTATAGGTATAGTCTTTAGTAGCGTAATATATAGCGTTTATTTTAATATAGTAGTAGAGATACTCTAGTCGCTTAAATTTCTAGCTCTAGTAACAACTACTAGGAAGAGATAAAGTATACGTAAATTTACCCTACTTATTAAAAGTAGAGTAGTTATTACCTAACTAACTAAAGGTAGGTTTCTTAGATAGCTCTTTGTAGTTTAGCTCGTAGCTTAAGTTATTGTCTTTACCTTAGTTGTATCTAAGACTAGTAAATTTATACTAAGAGCCCTTACTACTTAAGTTATATAAAGTATTAATACTCTACTTACCTAGTAGTATAAACTATATAGAGTAGTAAGAGTTATCTATATTATAGCTATTAGGGGTAAATAGTAAGACTATAGAAAGAGATAAGCTATTACTAATCTATAGAGTATAATAAGGCTACTAAGTATAGGACTAGCTATCTTTAGTTTACTTATATCTCTACTATATATTTTTTAAGACGCTTATATAGTTTAAAACCCCTACTATATTACTTAGTACTTTATAGGCTAGGTATATTTTTATATAGTTACTACGTTAAGCTATACTCTAAATTACTAAGTAAAGTAGATACTAGATATACCTTAGTAGGTACTTTAGGGCGCGAGATTTAGAAGGAGTTATCTATCTCTATTGTTATTAGTACGTAAGAGAAACAACTCTCGTAGAATATTTAAGAATTATAGCTACTAATTTCCTAGGGAGCGTACTAATTCTACTTAGAAGAGTCTATCTTAGAAAAGGAGCTAATATTAGAATAAGAAAGCTTTTACTAATCTATAGTATTTAATAATAAGCTTAGAACTATAATTAAATATCTAATAAAATCTCTTAAAGAGAGGTAGACTTTAAGTATAGGGCCTTTAGGCACTATAGAATAGATTAACTATAACGTATAACTCTAAAATTACTTTCTTAATCTAGTATAGTAAGCTATTACTATAGCTTAAAAAGCTTATCTATATCTATAGTAATAATTATAGCACGTAGAAGCTGTTCGCGATATATAGCGACAAGGCGTAGTAGAATTAAAAGTCTAGCCTAAAGTAATTAACTTAATATTCCTACTAGTTACTATCTTTAGCCCTAGCGTATAAGCAAGTTAGCACTCCTAAAAACTTTACTAGATAGTACTTAGCCTTATAGGATAGGTTTATAGTAACTACTAGTCTATTTATACCTAAATACTTTAAAAATACGCGTAAACGTTATACAGCGCTAATCTACTACCTAAGTCTCGTCCTAAGAGCTCTTTATCTCTTATTACGTAGAGAAAGGCACTTATATTACTACTTAGCTTAGTAGCTTATATCTACTAATAGTAGTAAGCTTAGTGCTTAGCTTAATACTTAGTTTAATACTTAGCTTAAGTAAGGGCTACTAGAGGGCAGGAGATTAGCACTTTTTAAAGATACTTTACTTAATACTTAAGTTAATACTTAAGTTAATGCTTAAGTTAATACTTAGCTTAATACTTAAGTTTAATACTTAAGTTAATAACTTAAGTTAACCTTAATACTTCTTAAACTAGTATCTTATAGGCGTATAGCGCAATAGTAGTATATTATAGTCTTACTATAGAGGTCTTAAGTTTAATTCTTAGTATATCTATCTATGTTTTTTAAGTTTATCTAAAGGATAAGCTCGAAAAACATATTTTTTTTTTATATATTAGTACTAAGTTTAGTACTTAGTTTTATACTTAGTTTAGCGTAAGATTATAAAACTCTTAATTTTTAGATTTAAAGTATATTTTAATAGGTACTTAAATCTATAAAGTATATAATAAATATCTATAATAAAGATTAAGAAGAAACTATTGTATTTTTCTATAGTAGGTTATAGAAATCTCTTTATATACGTGCCCTAGACTTTATTATATACTAACTCTACTATTATTTAGTATTATATTGTAGTTATATACTTGTAATTCTCTAAATTATTCTAATATTAGAGAGCTATTTATATACCTCTAATCTAATAAGGAGGTAGAGAGAATTAGACTTAAGCTTATATCCTAATTTATAGGAGATCCTTTAAAATATCTAGAGAGAACTAAAGGAACTAGATAGATAACTATATACTATAACGTCTCCCCTAATCTACTATTACTTTTACTATCTCTATAGCCCTTACTACTCTTACGTTATATTTTCTCTAACTACTTTAGTAACGTCTTCTCTCCTAGCCTAAGGATATTAGCTAATTTTACTAAGCTTATCTTTTCTTTTTTACTATATTATATATTGTACTATTTAAGATAGGTCTAGTAGTAAACCCTAAGGTTATTAATCTATAAATAGGTAGAGAGGTAACTAGGTACTTTATAAGTATAGTTTTTAGTAGCGTAATATATAATATTTGTTTTAATATAGTAGTAGAGATACTCTAGATAATTAAATTTCTAGCTATAGTAATAACTATTAAGAAGAGACAAAGTATATATATATTTAGGCTACTTATAGAGAGTAGAGTAATTGCTACCTAACTAACTAAGCTTAGGGGTAGGTTTCTTAGACAATTCTTCGTAGTTTAGCTTATAGCTTAAGTTACTGTCTTTACCTTAGTTAGATATAAGACTAGTAGATTTATACTAGAAGCTCTCGCTACCTAGGATATATAAAGTAGTAGTAATCTACTTACCTAGTAGTATAAATAGTATAGAGTAGCAAGAGTTATCTATATTATAGCTACTAGGGGCAAATAGTAAGACTATAGAAAGAAGCAAGTTACTACTAATCTATAGATTAGAATAAGGCTACAAAGTATAGGACTAACTATCTTTAGTTTACTTATACTTCTACTATATATTTTCTAAAACATTTATATAGTTTAAAACTCTTACTATATTACCTAACGTATTATAGGCTAGATATCTTTCTATATACTACGCTAAGCTATACTCTAAACTACTAAATAAAGTAGTACCTAATATTAGGTATACCTTAGTAGGTACTTCGGAGTACAAGATTTAGAAGGGGTTATCTATCTCTATTATTATTAGTACGTAAGAGAAATAACTCTCGTAGACTACTTAAGAATTATAGTTACTAGTTCCCTAGGAAGTATACTACTTAGAGAAGAAGTCTATCTTAGGGGGGAAGCTAATATTAAAATAAAAAAGCTCTTATTAAGTTATAGTATTTAACTAGTAAATAGGCTTAAGAATATAATTAGATATTTAATAAAATCCTTTAAAGAGAGGTAAATTTTAAGTATAGGGCCTTTAGGAACTATAATAGGTTAGCTATAGGGTATAACTCTAAAATTACTTTCTTAATCTAGTAGGCCTTTACTATAGCTTAAAAAAGCTTACCTATATCTATAGTAAGATTATAGCAATATACAGCGACAAGGCGTAGTAGAATAAAAGGTCTAGCCTAAAGTAAATAATCTAATATTACTACTAGTTACTATCTTTAGCCCTAGCGCGTATACACGGCAGCACTCCTAGAAACCTTACTAGGTAGTACTTAGCCTTACAAGATAGAGTTTATAGTAACCTAATAAGTAGCTAGTCTATTTATACCTAAATACTTTAAAAACACGCGTAAACGCTATATAGCGCTAATTTATTTCTTAAGTCTTATCTTAGGACCTCTTTATTTCTTATTACGTAGAGAAGTACTTACATTACTACTTAGCTTAGTAGCCTATATCTACTAATAGTAGTAAGAGCGCGCTTAGTTAAGTTAGTTTTAGAACTAGATTAATCCTATTAGCGCCTATTATTTCCCTAGGGGGGCTTAAGCTAATTACCTCGTCTAAATTAGTATAGATTAACTCTAGCGTTTAGCACATATCTATAAGTACTATATACGTTCTTTAGCTTTATAGTATAGTAAGTAAGTAACTATAATAGCTTAATTAGTATACGCTAGATACGCTACTACTAGTATCTACTATAATATAAATATTTATTTATTACACGAGGTAAAAGCAATTATATACTACAAGTTTATTAGTAAAGTAATAATAAAGGTATAAATATTGTAATAATAGTACAACCTATATAGAGCTACTAGCTATAGCTACTTTAATTATAGTACTATAGATCTCCTTATCTTATCTTTAAAAATCTTAAATCTACTATAAAGTAGCTATTCCTTATAAGATAGTACTTAACGTATATTTACTTATAATAGAATAACCCCTATAATAGAAAAAAGTATAAGTACTTAAATATTATAGCTATTAAACAAATACCTATAACCTAGAATTAGCTATTCTTCCTTTAAAATTCTATATTAGGAGCATCCTTAAGCCTCTAAATCTTATATATATTAAAAATACGTTTATATAAGTATCTCGCTACTAATTTTGTAATAAGTATATCTTTATAGTAGTAGCTAGCTTAGTTTACTAATTAACTAGATTAGTAGTCCTAAGTAAAGTAAAGGTAATAAGTTATAAGGGCCTCTATAAAGTACAAGAGGAGTATATTACAAAAGAGAAAGCTACTATAGATAAAGTTAAAGGTAAAGGAAAACGTAGTTATCCTAAAAGTAAGGCTCTAACGCTAGAGCTAAATACTAAGGTAGTACTAAAAAGAGTAAGAAATCTAGTAGAAGTAGCAAGGGACTTAGGAGAGCTATAGAGGGACCTAGTAGCAAAGATATATTAGGAGTAATATTAAAATACTAGTAACTTACTTTATAAATAGCTTTATATTAGGAGTTAGAATAAGTAGGAGTTAAAAATTTATATTACTTATTCTTACTAAAGTAGAAAAATATTAACTTATTAATAAAGTCTATCTTTATATAGTAAAAAACCCTATAAGCTAAAAATAACTAATAAGATTATAAGATTTATAGACTTCTCTACAATCCTTACTATCTAATTAGTTATTTTTAGCCTATAGGGTTTTTTACTATATAGAGATAGACTTTAACTATAAGAACTACTAGAGCCTAAGTTTGTCTATAGTTCTATAGATATATATTAGATATTTATACTAATTTTATTTATCTAAACCCTAATTAAAGTTAGGAAAAGAAAATAGTATATTTGTTTTTAGGATAGATAGCTATTTAGACTAGATAATAGATACTCTAGTAATTACAAGACACCCCTTTATAAAGCCCTTTTAAATCTCGTATTAAGTCTATAATCTCTTATATATATAGGCGTAGTATAGAAGCCTAGTACTCTAAGTAACTTTCTAGTTTAGGTATCTACTATAGGTTAGCTTACTGTCTTTTAACTAGTTTATATGCTTACCTAGTTGTTATATCCTAATAACGTCTAGGTAAGAAAGAAAGCTATAGCTATAAGTAAGCTTAGTAATTTTAAATACTATATATAATTAAATATAATAGAATCTAATATATACTTAGCTATTTCCCTTTCTAATATAGATTTAAAGCTTACTTTATAAATCCTCTCTAAAAATAGGAGTGCTCCTAGCTAATTTACTTAATAATCTAAAATTTGTAGTATAACACGTTTAGCTTAATTAAAGTTAAATTCTAGATACTAATTATTATATATATCTTTAAGTGTAAGAAGAGATATTTTACGTCTATTTTTAAATTTATATACAATGTTTAAGGCTGTAATACCTAGGAGTTAGAGTTTTTTAGTAGGTGTAGGCTGTTTAGAAAGATAACAATCTATTAGATTAATAGAAAAGAAAAGTATTAGTATTCTATATTCTTAAAAATAGCTATAGTAGACTTCTATAAGCTAGCTATATAGGCCTTTATAGTCTAATTCTATAAGACTTATTTATAATATTATATACTATAGGTTAGGGGCTAACTATTTCTAGGTACTATTAGAGTCTATAATATTTTAGACTAGGTAAATATACTTTAAGTTTAAATATCTTAGTAGTATATTTATCTAGCTTTAAAGTTATACCTAGCAAAACTTTTAATACCTAAACTTAGTAGGTAATCCTATACTTATATTTCTAGATAGCTCTAATTAAGGCTAATTATACGTTATAAAACTTAAACGTAGCCTAGATCTAGCTACTAGCTATTTAACACAATTAAGGGGACTAATTTAAGAAAATAATTTAAGGGGCTGTAGTATAGATAATAATAGAGGTATACTTTATAGCTAACGTGCATCTAACTAAAATAGAATAATACCTATAGTAGAACAAATAACAAGTACTTTAACTCTAACCTAACGTGCGTCTATATATATAGCGAAATAATCCTCTCTTACTATAAGATTATCTATTATAACTATTTGTAAGTATAGGTAACCTTCTAATAGAAAAAATACACGTATTTTACTACTTACGTAGGCTTCTTTATAAAGAGCTTTCTTCTCTAGCTTAAGAAAAGTCCTATAATATAGCCTTAACGCGACGCTCTTACTACTTATACTTAGTAATAAGTTTCTTGTAAGCCTACTAGCGTACTAGCTAGAGGCTAGCGCGTACGTGCTAGCTAAAACACTATTAGTACTACGCTAACTTAATAGCGCTGTAACCCTTTATAAAGAGAGCTAATATAGTAGTACTAAATATATAGTAAGCTAAAAATAGAGCTTTAGTAAGGGATTGTATATAAAAAGAAATAAACAACGCTACGTACTTACTATAATAAAGATAGTTATGTCTTAATAAGAGAGTACTAAGGATCTAGCCTACTACTAGCTTAAGAGACTTAGCTAAGAGAGCTGCGGCGTAGATATATAGATAGATTGTAGGGCTAGAGGTAGAATTAATAATAACAATTAATAAGCTTTTAACTTAATAAATTTAACTTATTTTACTTAATTATCTATTTATTACATTTAATTATTATAGTTTTGTGTATAGTAAATCTAGTATTAAAATCTAATAATTAAGATTCTTACTACTTTACATTAAACTCTAAGACCTACACTAAGTAATAGCGAGTCTAATACAAGACTAAGAGTACTAAGAATTAAACTTAGGACCTCTATAGTAAAACCTACAACGTGTTACTACTACGTTATACACCTACTAAGTACTATTTTAAAAGTTTTAATAGCATAGATTATTACTATTACGTATTAATTAGCTAAAGCAAAGTAGTACCTAAGCTAACTTATAGCTTTAACCTACACGAACTTTACCTACCTTAATTAACTTAAGATAGCTACCCTATCTCTTCGCAATCTAATAATAATACTAAAGACTAATACTAACTATACTATATAGCTAACTTAGCTATAGTTAAGATGCGTTGCCTACAAAATCTAGGACAAAATTAACCTAGCTATAACTACTAAACTAATAGAGACGCTAGAAATTATCGATTATCTAGCAATTGCTAAGTACGCGCTAGCTACTAACGTTAGAGTACTAGCACGTTAATCTAAGCTATTAATAGTAGGCCTTAGAGCTTTTAAAGAAGACCTTAAGTATTATAAAACTCTTTTTAAGTAATATTAAATTAATTAGTATATATACAATAAGGGGCTACTATTATAGTAGCTAATTTAGTAAGTAGTACGTACGTAGTAGATATAGCAATACTAATAACTATATAAATACTCTAATATACTATAAGCTTACTTACTCCTTATTGTATATATACTAATTAATTTAGTATTACTTAGAAAAAGTTTTATAATACTTAAAGTCTTCTTTAAAAGCTCTAAGGCCTACTATTAATAGCTTAGATTAACGTACTAGTACTCTAACGTTAGTAGCTAGCGCGTACTTAGCGATTACTAGATAATCGATAATTTCTAGCGTCTCTATTAGTTTAGTAGTTATAGCTAGGTTAATTTTGTCCTAGATTTTGTAGAGAACGTACCCTAACTATAGCTAAGTTAGCTATATAATATAACGTATCTTATTACTCCTTAGCTTACCTTACTAAAACTAGTAAAGCTCTAAGATTAATTGCGCTATAATAGTACACTTAAATTAGCTGAATATTTATAGAGAGATAGATTATATAGATTTACACTAATTCCTTCTATATCCTTATATATAGTACTTACTACTAAGCTATTACACTAATAATTACTACTATAATTAATGTAGAGTAATTACTCTTGTTAGGTCCTACTAGTAGGCGAGACTAAAGGCTAACAAGAGTATATAAAGGATTTTATCCTAGAGAGTAAATTTTCTAAGTTTTATAGTAATTCTATTACAAAGATCTATAGAGAAGGTAAAGTAGAGAGGTTAGCTAATATCTTTCTTAAGATTTAATCTATATATAGATTTAACTAAGATAATATAGTAGCCTCTTAATTATATTAGTTAAGGTAGTATTTCTAATTATCTTATCTTAGTTTTAGAGCGATCTTTAGGCTAAAGATTATTTTTCTTTAGGTTATACTTATTTCTCTTAATCTTAGTATTAGATATCTCTTATATCTACTTCTCTATATATTGTAATACCCTTTTAGGATTATTTCTATTCTTGATTAGCTAGCCCTATATCTCTATAGGTAAGAAAGAGTCTAGAAGAATCTTCTTTATAAATTCCTTAGCTATATCTTTTAACTTCTTAGGCTCTACTATAAACGCCTCTAGTATATATAGATAAATGTTAAAGCTAATATTATTGTGTCTAATAAGTTAACTATAGAAGTTAGGCCTAGAAACAATAGATATTTTACTACTTTTAACTATCTTTTTCTCTTTATTATTATATTCTATACTATACATACGCTTATAAATATCGTAGATCTAGTTGTATATAGCGAGCGTAAACTTAATTTTAAGGTCTATACGCCCTAGCTAAATTAGGGCTAGATCTAATAACTCTAGACAGTTTATTATTATAATAAGGACTTGTCCCTACGTCGTATTAGAGTAATAAGATTTAGAACTAAAACTTAGTAAAAACACTAACCTCTTAAGAAGCTGCGCTATTAATTATATTTAGTAAATTAGTAAGACTAATTAAGCTTTTACTCTTTCTTTTGTATTTTACTCTTACTATAGAAGCTCTCGTCTTAGTAAATATTCTAGTATTAGACTTTATACCTTTTACACGTTCTAGGAGCTCGTTATTATTATTATTAGAGCCTAAGCCTAGAATAGCAACACTTTTGTTCTGCTAGAGATTAGTAGTATTAATATCTTCTAGGAAAACAATACATCTCTTAGGGAGAGTGTTAAAAAGGGTAGTAAGGTTAGTTTCTATAAGTCTAGCCTTGCCTAGAGAAATATAGTAAATACTAAAGCTAAATATACTTACTAATACAAAGCTTAGAGAAGTTTTACTAGTACCTAGTAGCCTATAAAGGAGGTATCCTCGTCTATATAGTATACTTTAAGTTATATACTATTAGTTAGTTACTAGCTATAAGTATTAGTTAATATTAATAATAACTTTAGCCTTCTACTACTAGTTTAATAAGACTATATTTATAGGCTAAGAAGGTTAGATAAATTAATAGTACTAATAAGCACTCTTAGCTATCTAATAAACTATTGTTCTAGACTCTATAGTATAGTTAAAGCCTTTAACCTCGTCTAGTAGATTTTTAATAAGCTATATACTACAACGAAAGTATTATATTACTATAAATCGATTATAGCCTTAGCTATACAAAGTAGTTCTTAAGCTAGTAAACTAATAGAACTAACGTCTATTATAGTAAAAGTATCTACTATTAAAGTTTAGCTTGTATATAAGTAGGCTGTAGAAATACTAGTTTTAGAAGCTAAATATTCTATTACTATTAAGTACCTTAGCTAAGTTGTCCTAGTTATTATAAACTAGCCTAGATATAGTGTTAGAGTCGAACGTTATAGCTTTAAGCTCTTAACTTGATTTTATTATTTATTATACTATAGCCTAATCTAAAATAGTAAGTGCAATAATATAATTCTTATAGTATACTTACCTAAGATATAATAGTAAAAGTAATTATAGTTGTCTACCTTAATATATAAGGTAAAATAAGACCTAATAAAATATTACTAGTATAGAAGGAGCTAAACTTGTATAGATAGCGTATAGGATTAATTTATAAAACTAAAAGTAGTAATATTACCCTATTTAGTAGAGAGCGTACATAACTAGGTAGAGTAAGAATAGTTATCTAGTATTAACGCTAAACTACTTAAATAGTAGGGATTAGAATATTCTATAACTAGAAATAGCTAGGATACTATCTATAATATTTAAAGAGATATAGTCTATTCTTAAAGCCTTAATAAAGGTAAGTCTAAGATATATTACGTATTAAGTAAAGTAAAACGTTATAATATATAGTAGATAGCTTTACTTATCTAAATATAGACTTATATAAAAAACTAGGCTAGACTATACTATTATATAAGTAAAAATTAGGGCAGTGCGTTATATATAGGGATTATTTAGTAGAATATAATTATAATATCTTTACCTTAGTTAATACTTATAACCTAAGCTAACTCTAGATTTAGCTAGTATAAAATACTTTAAGCCTATAAGTTTAGCTTTACTATATATCTTTTACCTTTAAGCTTAAAGGCTCTAAGTAGTACTTATAGATAACCTTTAGAAGTTTTAACTATTACTTTCTTTAAGTTTTAATTCTTATACCTACTAGTAGTTTAATAAACTAAAATAGATATATACTAGATAGTATATAAATAATAAGAGAGTATAGAAAACTCTAAGTAAGTATAAAGTTATTATACTAAGTAGCTTATATACTTAGCTATATAAATCTTAGAAGTAGTAAATATATAGCTAGTTTATATACCTACCTAAGTAACTTTTCTATATTAAGAAACTTAAGCTAAGACTTTACTAGCTTAGTATATATTACTTAACGTAATATTAAATTAAAATAAGTCTAATATTTAATAACTTTAATTACTCTATCTATAGTAGGTTTCTATACAATAGGCTCCCTAGAAGCTAAAGACTACTACTATAAGAAGAATAGGCTATAATAGTATATTACATTAATTATCCTACTAATTCCTCTTATCTAAGGATATAATATAAGGCGCTATTAGCGTTAATATACTCTAAGTAGTATTAGTTCTATTCTTTTATGTAAGTAATAGTAACTAAGTAGTTAGGTTAAGTAAAAGTATATAGGAAACGTTTATTCTATTCTTATAATTAGCTAAAGGTAAATAGAGTAATAGGCTTGTTAGAAATAAATAAAACGTGTACAAGCTACTTAACTAATTTATAGAAGGGTAGAGGTAGCTTCTAATACTTATAGTATTCTTAAATAGTTATTATACACATAAATACTAGACTAATAAGAGAAAGACTAAGTATTTTATATTCTATAGGTAGCAATCGAATTTATATTACCTAGCGTAGTAAATCTATAGGATTTTTAAAGGTTTATATTGTCTACCCTCTCTATATAAAACTAGATAAAGGTTATAAAGTAAAGGCCTCGCTTTTAGAAAGTAGCTACTATATCTATAAATATATAGAAAATTATCTACAAAACTAATATAATAGTCTATATTCTTTTTCTATATTAAATTTCTATAGTTACACAGCCTAATAATAGAAGATATTATATAGAACGCGCTTTCTAAACTAATTAAACTATTAAGAAATTATTTAGATAAGGAAAATACTACACTTAGCTTATTAGAGGATTTTAAATATACTCTTTTTATTTATCTTAATAAAAAGACTTATATTAAAGACCTATAGCTTTCTAAAGAGCTAAACTATAAAATTAAAGAATACTATAAAGATAAAGTCTATATACAACTAGGGTTTTTATATATTAGAGAAATAATTAAGTAAGATAGATACTTTGCGTAAAAGGACTATATATTCTAGCTTAGATCTAAGCTTTTTAAATCTAAGTCCTATAAGCACTTTTTATATAAAAAACACTAATCTAAACTATATTTTAATTATAACGAGGTTAAAGGTAAAGTAGAGTTAATAGTAGAAGATATAGAGAAATTAGGCGTTAAGGTATTAAAGTAACTAGGAAGTATTCTAGAATAGGCTAAAATAGGTCTATTCTTAGGTAGGAAAGGTCTTGTAGACAAGAGTAGCCCTTTATCCCTATAGAATAAATATAGTAGGGAGAACGAGGAGATCTTAGTAATAGATAAGAAGGAGAAAGAGAAAGAGAAAGAAAAGGAGAAGGAGAAAGAGAAAGAGAAGGAGAAGGAGAAAGAGAAGGGGAAGGAGAAGGAGAAGAAGGAGGAGGAAGAAGAAGAGAAGAAGAAAAAAAAAGAGAAGGATCTAGAACTAATTTTTAAGGTTAGCGATATTAGAATACTTCTAGATAAAAGTATTTTATTTAAAGAAGAAGTAGTAGAGGAATAAAAGTTTAGAGTAATTAAGTTATAAATAAATAATAGAAAGTAGATATATATTTTAGAGAAAGATTACAAAGACTTAAAGATATAATTAGATAATAATAAGGAGTTATAAATTTTAGAGATAATAGGTAACTATTAGAATATTTAAATTAGAGAATAAGCTTAAGGGTAGTTAGCTACAATTAACTAAGTTTTACCTAAAAATTACTATTTCGATATATAATTCTACTCTTTATATAGGAACTAAGATCTTAAACTAATATTATTACGTTACTATATAGCCCTATATAAGACTTAGTATAGTTCTTACTTATAATAGCAAGGGGTATATTTATTATATATTAACTAGCTTTAGCTAGAGATTAAATTAAAAACATAAAGTAATCTTTAACTAAGCCTAATAAACTCCTATAGTTATTAACTACCTACTATAATATATTAATGTACTATCTATTCTAGAAATCTCTGTAGTAGCTAAAACCTTACTTATAGTTAGGAAAATATATAGTATTAAATTACTAAGGCTTACTAGTATAATTGCTATTACTTAAGAGGAACTTCTTACTAGTATTTTAGAATACCCTAGTATTCTATATAGTCTTATAGTATAAGGCTAGAATTTAAGTCTTAAAGCGTTTAGGGTATTTACTTACTATAACAAAATCAAGGTAGGTAATATATAACTTATAATTATAAGAGTTGAGGTTAATCCTATCCTAGTATAATAGAAATATTAACTCTAAGTAAAAGCTATCTATATAGTTTTTATTAATAAAAGACTTCCCTAGAAGTAAATAGTATATTAAAGCTCTCTTAGCTTAAGCTTTATAATTTAAATAATTAAATCTAAGGACTTTCTATACTAACGCTTATAGTATTTTATTACTTAAGTCCTAATATAATAGAGAGGGATCTAGAACTAAGATAGAACTATAGCGTATAGTTATATCCCCTACTAATATCTAGAACCCTTTAGGAAAGATAGTAATATTATCTCCTAAAAGGAAATAATAACTACCTTTATATTAGAAACGATTAATATTTAACTTATTCTACGTATATTAATATACTACTAACCTATAGAACTATTTCTATAGTTCTATTTATATAGGCAAATATAAAAGGTAGAGTCTAGGAAGTAGATATATCTTATATAATAGTACATAATATATAGCTAGATAGAAAAAGGTTATTGTAATTTAAAGAAAAGCTTAAGTTAATAGCAAATTAGCCTTTATATACCTATTTACTAGTATAATATATACTTTACCCTCTATATAATATATATCCGTACTAAGATAGCTTTCCTAGCAAGATAATTAAGTTAATTTAAAAAATACCTAGCTAAGAATAATATAGGAGGCGCTAAAAGGTATTAGTAATAAGAATAAAAGATATTAAAACAATATATAGTCTTGCGTATATTATAACTTAGTAATTAATTTAGCTCCTACCTAAGCTATTTAAATCTAGATCGTAGCACTATAATTAAAAGCCTACCTAATAAATATAAAAATTAATAGTTTACTTTTTCTTACTCTATAGATTATTTACCTCTTTTTAAAACTAAAACTAGGTAAAGTATATTATTTACGCCTCTAAAAGTAATTCTATAAATTTTATAGTTAGTAGTAGACTATCTACTTTAAGAATACTCTAATAGAAGCGCTTCTATATTATAGTAGAATTAGGTTATAGTTTTATAAGTATAGGTAACTATAAACAAGTTTATACTCTCTACGCTATTAATAGAAGTGTTAAAGATTGTAGACGCGTTAGCTCTTTAATATATATTAGCTCTTGAGTATATATTAGCTCTAATTTAAACCTAATAGTTTAGGCTCTTATACGCCTAGATTTTACGTAGACTACCTTATTATCGTTATTACTATTATCTATTATTTTCTTAAGTAGAAGTAGTCTATATTCTAGGTTACTTATATAAGCCTTTTTAAATCTATTCTCTAATTTAACTATAGTATTGTATAATTGTATTATTCTTATATAGTTATCTCTTCCCTCCTAAATCTATAATATAGTTAACTAAGTTTTATAACTAAAGCTAACTTTATTTAGTAAGTTAAAATCTCTATATTGACTTTCGCGAAGGTAGATATAGTAACAAATATTTAGCTACTATTTGTAGTAATAAGGAGATAGCACTTTAATATCTATATCGTGTCTAATACCTTGTTTTCTATCCTAATATACTATAAGAATTTCGACTTTAGAAAGGATATTACTAGTAACTTATTAGAGTGCAGGGTTATACTTAGAAAGCGTAATAATATTCTCTACAATACAATTAAGACAGTATGTAATAAGGTTTCCCTCTATATTAGTTAGGATTCTTAGGAGTGTTAATCTAATAAGGCCGCTAAAGATCTCTTTAGATCCTAAAGAAACTATATATCGACAAGCTCTACCTAACTATACATAGCTAATAGCCCGCTATTCTAGATAGTAAATTAGGTTATTAATATATTAGCTATTAAGGTTAATACTCTATTGTATACCTTGTACATCTATAACAACTTCTATAAACTTAGTCTCTATATTATCTTCTTACTTAATATCTAGAATATTGTTTATATTGTTTACATTGTTTATATTATTCGTATTGTTTATATTATTTATATTATTTATATTGTTTAAACTATTTAAATTGTTCGAATTACTCGCATTGTTTAAATTACTTGTATTGTTTATATTCTTTAGATTATTTAAATTATTTATATTGCTCGTATTACTCGCATTATTCCTATTATTTATATTATTTATACTATTTCTATTTTTTGTATTGTTTCTATTATTTGTATTATTCTTATTACTTGTATTATTTATATTATCTAAGTTAATTACAAGGAAAGTTACTAGGTTAGAGCTAAGATCTATATCTCTTAAGTTGTAAGGCACCTCTACTTATAGCTTATAGCCTAGCCCCTTTATTTTATCTATAACTTAGAAATACTCTTCTTTATTCTATAACTAAGAACTTAACCTAAGTAGAGTCTTACGTTTATCTAAAAGTTCCTAAAGCTTTTCTTCCTTATCTCCTCTCTTATTATTAGCCCTTTTTTTTTACCTAGTATTATAGCTATCTATTCTTGTAAATTTAGTTATACCTCTACCTACTATTTTAATTTATAGTATATATATAATTAGAGAAATATTCTTATTAATATATAGTAGTTTATTCTATATATTATATTTATATATACTATACTATTTAGTTAACCTACTATAATTTATGCCCTTATATTTTAACGTTAGATAACGCTATATTTTATTCTTCCTTCCTTCTTAGAGCTAGGCTAGAAGGCTTTTTTATAGACGCAAGATTAAAGACTAGAGGTTTTAGTAAATATAGAGGTAGTAATTAAATACAAGCTACTATTAACTTTATAGTCTATTTCTTTTTAGGTAGAAAGTCTTTTAGCACCTTTACTATTAGTACTAGATATATAGATACCTTTTTATAAGTTTAGTTTATTATAATAATACTTAGAACCTACTAGTATATCTATTAATAGTAGCTAGCATGCCTCTTTAGGGTTTAAATTATATATATAATATTATCTATTCGCTTTATAAATATATACCTATACTTTAACATTATAATAGTAACTTATTTTATCGCCTTAGTAAAAATAATTTAGCTTTCTTTTATAGAATAATTCTTGTTCTAATCTTTTTAAAGCTATATTATTTAAAAAATAGAAGTAAAGTAGACATCTCCTTATATAGTATTACTATATACTAGTACTAATTTAATCTTGTAGTGCTAGCCTATATAAGTAGATCTATAATTCTAGGCTATAGTAAAGATAATAGAATTCCTACCTATTACAACAAGCTAGTATACTATTAGGATAATTAGACTAGCTTATATTTTTCTCCTTTACTTAATTATATCTTTTATACTCTTATAGCTTACTCCTCTTATTAATTATATATTCCTAGAATATATAGTTTATTTATCTATTACTATACTTAAACTAGTTAAACGCTAACTATTAATATTAGATATACTTTTCGCAATTATTTACATTACTTCTAACGCTATTTATAGTAGTATAGGCGTACACTCTAAATAAGACTTTAGTATCTATTATACTTCTTTACTAGCAACTAATATAGTTTTACTACTCTCTAGTATAAGCCTAGCTACTAATTATCTTTAAATATCTCTATAAAGTTATCGTAAGATTTATTATATAATTAGTTTAATAGCTTTACTAGAGGGTTTACTTTACGTAAGGCTAGAATTAACTAATTGAAAATAGAGTATTAATATAGTATCTATTACTAGTATATTAGTAAGTTTAGATACACTCTACTATATACTATACCTAATAGAATATAAGTGTTTTTGTGCCTTAGGCTAATGTGTATTACTTTAATATCTACCTTTTAATTGTATTTATACGAGATCTTTTATATAATTTACTTTAGTAGCTCTACTTTAATATATATATTGCTCTAGCTATATATGTATACTACTAATAGAATAGCTAGGGTCTAGGCAATACTAGGGTTCTACGTATAGGCTATTACTCTTATATATAGAAACATTCTAGTCCTCTATTGTAATTTTTCCTTTAGTAGGCTAAGAACGAGCGTTACAATACATAATATCTAGAACTCTTTAAAGTTAGATATAACTATTCCTTAACCCTAGAGAATTAAGCCTAGTTAGTATATATACCTTACTATGCCTAGGCCTAGATTTCTATTAATATTTTAGCGTTATCCTTTTATAGTAGTAGGTCTAGTAGCCTATAATATATTAGTAGGGAATATTAGAGAGAGACACAATATAGAGGTTTAGATATAACCTATAGCTAGCTTTACAAGACGCCTACGTAAAGTAGCGTTTAAAGAGAATAGATCTATAAACGCGTTTATAGAGGGCCCCTATAGACGTAGATTTAACTTATAAGAGTTTAGTACTATAGTATTACTAGTAAGTAGGATTAAGATTACTAATTATCTTCTATATATCTAAGAAGTAGTATAAGACTATAAGTACTTAGTTACTAAGATAAGAGACTTACTTCTTATATAGTATGTGTAGAATAAAGAGTAGTAAGATATTATTAAAGAAGTAATAGATATACTTCTAGAAGAAGACAAGCTTATATAAGAGTTACATCTACGTATTTAGAGCTATTTAGGAGAGTTTAGTAAGGTATTAAAAAGAATAAGACCTAGTAGTACTCTAGATTACCTAGGTCTATAACTTACTCCTTATAGAGAAAGTGTAAGTGTTAAGCTCTACTAGTATATCTTATTAGCTAACTCTAGTTAGATTATAGACGTATATATATATAGCGGATATAAGGTATATAACTAGGAGGGAAGCCTAGTTCTATAATATCGAAAAGGTACTAGAATTATAGAGATTAGAAGGGAGCTAGATATACTATAAATTATTAACGATGTACTTAGAATACGTAAAAAAAAGATTAGTATATATAGTATACTATGTATCTATAGGACTAAATTTATACAACTAAATTAACTATAGTATCTACTAACTAAAATATAAGATACGAAGCGTGTAAAGCTATTACACGGAATATAAAGAGGGCTAATATACAATATCTAGAAGCTAATTTCTAACCTTAGGAACTAAGCTATCCTGTAAGAAGGAGAAGGTCGCTTTCTATTAAGTAATGTAGAATTACAGGATTAAATTAAGCTCTAGATAGATATACTAAAGGGTATTTTTTTATTAGATCTCTTGTAAGGTAGAATAAATACGTTAAGAGCTTTACTCTATTTATTACTAAATATATCTACTACGTCTAAAATTAATTTAGAGATAACTCTAATGTTATTAAAAGTAGTATCGTCTAGTAGTCTAATTATATATAGATAAAGCAAATCTTATAACAATCTAGATATATTATCTTTAAACTTCTCTACGTACTAAAAACATTTACAATAAAATATAGCTTCTAATTGTAGTTACATATTTTTGTAATTAATAAATTTAATATATTAGCTAAGATTTTTAGGTTGCTTAGACTTTAGTATATACCCTAGTTCTATATCTATAGTAGTAGTATAGCTACTATAACACCTTATAATATAATTAA
>JALNQF010000566.1:0-22167 GCA_028456385.1 Ophiosphaerella korrae | reverse complement strand
ATAATAAGCTAAGTTATAGTAGTTATATACTATATTAGTACGTTTAGCTATTAGTTTATAGAGATTTAGATCTTTAGTACTAGCTAGTAAAGGTTTTAGTAAGGTTTAGGGTACTTTATTACTTAGTTCTTATAAATTAAGCGCTAGTAATTTACGTAAGTTTAGGGGTCTTTTCCTTTCCTAGCGCTACTACCTAGGTTTAATACCTAGTATAAGTACGCTCTTACTTAAGTATACGTAGTAAGTATAAGCTAAAGCTTTATAACCTATAAGGTAGTTAAACTACTTTTCTTTAGTACGTATTTCTTTCTAAAACGTTAGCGCTAGTACTAGTAAAAAGAGAGCGCTAGAAACTTTATCTAGAACTATAATATAGTAAACTTAAGGAGCTACCTAGCGCGCTATAGCTAAGGTAGGATCTAATTCTTAGTAGTATAGTTCTTTTTAGCTAGCTAGGCTTAATTAAGAGTTAGCTACAATTAGCTATCTTGTAGTAACTCTAGTATAAGTAAAAAAGCTACTAGTATAGTTCTAGGTTATAGAGAAGCCTATAAAAGTAAAATATTTATAGAGATCTACTATTATATAAAGTAGACTTTACGCAAGATAACTTAATAAAGTAGTTTTAATAATTAACTAAAAAGAGTAAATAGTAAATAAAGCTATCTAAGTAAGTACTAGGTATATATACCTAGTAGCTTACTAAGCGCTAACTAAAAGTAGAAAAGTAGTTAAATGTTAGTAAGTTGTAAACTTACTAATATATTAGTAAGTTCGCAATATTAGTAAGTTTATAATATTAGTAAGTTTTATAATATTAGTAAGTTTGTAATATTAGTATAAAAATAAGAGATATAAGAGATAACTTCTTTATACTAATTTATTTATTCTAATTATCTATCTATTTATAGATAATACGTAGTAGATATTATATATTTAATTTCTAATTACACTATTATTATTCTCTATAGTTTTAATATAAATCTTATATCTTTATCTATAATAATCTTGTCTAGTAGTCTATATAAACTAATTATAGTTCCTAGAACCTAGTATATAGTAACCTCTATCTTACTTTTCTCTTTATATAGTCTAAAGTATAAGTACTTTATAAGTTTATCTACTATTATTAGGATTCTATTATACTTAACTCCTATTATTAGATCTTTAGACTTAGGTAATTTCGTAATAAAGTCTATTAAAATAATTCCCTATAGTTATTCTAGTATTTCTACTAGTTATAACATTCTATATAGTATATACTTACTATACTTATTTCTTTAGTATTCTATATAATCTTGTAATACTTCTATTACTAATTATCCTACTTTTAGGATATAATAATCTTATAGTAACCTATCTAATATTTTATTAATACCTTAATATCTATATACTAGTAATTTGTAAAATTATTATATAAATTCTCTCTAGATCTTCTTAAAGATATATATTCTTCTATAAGCTTATATAAGTCCTTCTTAGATCTCTAGTTTTTTTATTTCTTTAGATATTTCTTACGTTATTTTCTAAATCTATTTATCTAGCTTACTACTTTTTCTTTTAAGTATTATAGCTATTTTAGGTATATTTAAGACTAAGTATCCTTTCTTGTTCTTAACTAGAACTATACTAGTAGTATTTACTTCTTCTTATAAGTCTAGTCTTCTACTAAAGGCGTCTATAAATTAGTTATCTTTCCTTTTTATATATATAATTTCTAAGTTAAATATTAATAGGAATTCCTACTATCTTATATAGTATTATAATAGTTCTTTATTTATTATAAATCTTATAAGATTCTTATAGTCTATATAGACCTTTATTTAGTATTTTACTCCTTATAAGTATACTCTCTATTATTTAAATACTTTATAGATTACTAGTATCTCCTTATTATAGATTAGGTAGTTAAGTTCTACTATTTTTATTTTCTTAGAGAAGTATTTATCTAAGTGTTCCTTTTTAGTCTTTAGGTCTTCTTATATTAGTACTATTCTATAGACTAAGTTAGATATATCTATTTTTACTATTACTAGTATATCTAGGTTATATATTCTAATAACTAGATTTTCTATAAACTTTCTTTTAATTATATTAAACGCTTTATTACGTTCTTTTATCTATTTAAATAGTGTATCTTTCTTTATAAGTCTTGTAATTAGTTTTATATCTTTAAACTATCTTACTATTAGTTTTCTATAAAAGTTTACTAGTATATAGAATTATTATACCTCTTTTAAGTTCTTTAGTATTAGCTATTTATTAATTAACTTAATCTTTTTTAAGTTAATCTTAATCTTTCCTAGTTCTATAATAAATCCTAGGAAGTCTATTTCTTTTATATAGAATTTGTATTTCCTTATTTTAAAGAATATCTTAGCTTCTACTAGCTTTTCTAGTACTTTATATATATATTATATATATTCTTCTTCTATTTCTAAGAATATAAAGATATTGTCTAAGTATACAAATATAAATACGTCTAAGTACTCTCTTAGTACTATATTAATTCTTTCTTAAAAGGCTACTAGTGTATTTATTAAGCTAAAATATATAACTAGATACTTATATAGTTTATACTATATCCTAAATACTATTTTCTATTTATTACTTTTCTTAATTTAGATCTAGTAGTAGGCGTTCTAGATATCTAATTTTGTAAAGATTTTTACTCTTTATAGCTTATCTTATATTATATTAATTTATAGTAATAGATATTATTTTTTATTTATAATTATATTAGTTTTTCTAAAATCTATAAAAGGCCTCTTATTACTTATTCTTTTTTTGTCTACAAATATAAGTCTAATACTACTAAGGATTTAGATTCTTATATCTTTCTTTTCTTTAGTGCGTTTTTAATAAATATTCGTTTAATCTTAGATTCTTCTTCTATCTTTCTATAGACTAGGCTCTATCTTACGTCTTTTCTTTCTTCTATTTCTATTACTAAGTCCTATAGCTAATATTCTAGAAGGTAATATTTAGGCTCTATAAGCTGTTTTTCCTATTTCTTATATTCTTCTAGGAATTCTCCCTTATAGGTGTTTATATTAGCCTTTAATATATCTATTCTATAGTAATTAATTTTTTTTATTCTCTAATTAATATATAGGTTAGTTATCTATAACTATAGTATACCTAGTATTATATCTATAACTATATTTTTAATTATTATTTCTTCTAGTTTAAGTGTAGAGAGTACTATCTTAAACCTAATAGGTTCCTAAAATAGTTTTCCTTTAATCGTACTTAGTTGTTAAGAGTACTTCTTTATTATATAACGTATTCCTTATATTTCTATAAATTTCTTTAATATAAAGTTCTTTATAGCTTTACTATTAATTATTAATTATACTTTCTTTCTTTAGTATATACTTATTTTTTAATATATAGGCCTTTTATACCTTCTAGCTATTTTTACTTAAGTAATTTTATAAATTATCTATCTTTCTAGGGCTATAAGCCTACTTTAAGTTTATATTCTTTATACTTTAGATATTTGTTATATATATATCTATACTATAGTCTTCTTTAGACGTATTTCGTAGATAGTTTTAGACTAGGTCTTACTACTACGTATCTATCTTCTAGGATTATTTCCTATCCTTAGATATCTTCTACTAGGATTACTCTAGTATAGTTATAGCCTCTTCTTCTTATTAGCTATATACTATTATTTACTTTAGAGTTCCTATATATAATATAGTTCTTGTCTAGGTATAATATCTATAATATTTTAAAGTATACTAGATGTTTTAGATCTATTATTTTATTATCTCCTTCCTAGTACTTATTTTTTCTAGGTATATCTTTAGTTAGAATATAGTATACTACTAGTACTCTTAGTATATAAGCTTTGTTAATCTATTACGTCTTTTTTATAAAGTACTACTATTCTCTTTCTATAGGTATTCTTCCTACTATAACTATATATTACTTTATCTATTCTTAAAATAGTATAAACTTTATTTCTTTAGGATTGCGTTTTTTCTAGTCTTTATACGCTTCCTCTATACTTATAACTAGTAAGTATTTTTAAATAAACTTCTATTCTTTATTTTATTCCTCTATATCTATTATTATGTAGCTATTATAGCTATATATATCTAGCTAGGTATACTTTATACTTCTTATACTAACTTGTTTCTTACTTTCTTATAGTCTTTTAGAGAAAGCTATAGTAGTCTCTTTATCTAGTACTAGTCCTTTAGCCTAGGTCGATAGGGTCTAGGATTCTTTCCCTTCTAAGTCTTCTATTAGTAGGTCTATTACGTATACTATTTCTTCTAGCTACGCTTTTATTTTCTCTTTTATTACTACTACTCTATTCTTTTATAAGAACTATCTTACTCCTTCTTTACTAGAAAAGTATATGTAGTAGTTATCTTTATAACAAAAAAACTAATAGAGTATTATATATTATAGTTCTTTGCTCCTAGCTACCTTCTTCTAAGGTTTAGCCTATACTTGTAGTACTTCTTTCTTTTTCTTAGTTATCTTTAACTAAGCTTTCTTATCTTTTTTATAGTCCTTACTTTTATAGTCTTTTATAAAGTATCCTAGTTTTCTATATTTATAATATACTATATCTCTCTTCTTTAGTAATTAGTAATTTTTTACGTAGTAGCCTCTCTTACTATAGTTAAAGTACGTAAAGTCTTTATTCTTCTTCTTCTTCCTATCCTTATTTGCGTTAAGGATTATAGGATCTCTAGTATCCTAATTTCTAGGTTAGCTACTATACTTGTTTTTCTTCTTTTCTTAAAGATTATTGTTAATTTATATTACTTATTACTTTAGAGCTTCTAGTATTCTAGGCTTCTCTATATATATTATCTTATATTAGATTTTCTTATTTAATCTTTATATAAATTATAACATTAATACTAATTTATTTTACTCTATATTCTATAATAGTTATTTAAACTATAATATATAGTTAAGTATACTCTTCTATTATATAAGTCTTTTAAGCTTTTCTTCTACTTATTAAGTAATATCTATATCCTTAAATACTACTCTTATTTGTTTAGTAAAGTATTTATAACTTCTAAAAATAGCTCTAGTTTTATTCTTCTAAGTTATTAGAGTGTATATTGTATAGTCTATCTAATAGGGTTTAAACTATCTTATTATATCTTCTTTAAAGTATATTCTAATATATATTACTTTCTTTTCTTTTATATTAAAGTATAGTACTTATATATCTATCTAGAGTTATACTAATACTATAAAGGGTCTTAGTTTTTCCTTTATTCTATTAAACTTCTTAAGTATAAGTATTTTAGGTTGTTTCTTTATCGCACTTATCTCTAATCGTCAGGTAATTAGTTCTATTTAGTTCTATCCTTTAATAATAGCTTTAATTTATACCTTATTTTACTTTACGTAGTCTTGTAGTTCTTTATTCTATATTTCTAAGGCTTTAATTACTATCTTTATATCTTTTTTCTTAGAGATTAAATTGTTTATATATTCTCTAACTACTTTCTATATAGTATTATCTAACTTATAACTACTTATAGGTACTTTTACTACTTATTTAGTTAAACTTTCTACTATTATATTAGCTAGACTATACGCTACTTACGCTTTGCTCTACTTAATAACTAAATTAGTAAGGTGTAATAGGCTTACTAAAGTTAACTTCCTAGTAGCCTATTAGGTATTAGTAGATTAGGAAGTAATAGTAAAAGTTTATATTAGGATATACAATAGACTATAAATAATAGAAGATGTTTTGTAACTATCTTAGTATTATTACTTGTAGTTAATAATTAAATTGCTAATACTACCCTAATAATATATATCCTATTAACTATATACTTAGGTCCCTTAGCTAGCTTTATACTTCGTGTTTACTAAGATCGCAAATTATAAATTTATTACGTACTTAGCTTTATATATTGTATTTACTAAGATCGCGAATTGTAAATTTATTATATGTCTCTATTATAGTTAGTTTCCTAGTTAAGTTTGTTATCTATAGTAGGGCTAACTAGCTTAAATTAGTTTCTTCTTGTTATAGCTATAACATAAAGTCTTTGTTTTTCTTTCTCTTTCTATCTTTATTAGCGTTAAGGATTATAGGGTCTCTAGTATCCTAGTTTTTAGATTAATTACTATACCTATTCTTTTTCTATTCTTAAAGATTATTATTAATTTAGATTACTTATTACTTTAGAGCTTCTAGTATCCTAAGTTTCTCTATATATATTATTTTGTATTAAATTTTTATATTTAGTCCTTGTTTAAATTATAATATTAAGGCTAACTTATTCTATTCTATATTTTAGCTTAGTTATTTAAATTATAATACGTATTTAGGAATACTCTTATTTTATATAAGCTTCTTAAGTTTTTCTTTAGCTTATTAGGTAATATCTATATCTCTAAATACTACTCTTATCTATTTAGTAAAGTATTTATAACTTCTAAAAATAGTACTAGTTTTATCTTTTTAGGTTATTAGAGAGTATATTATATAATCTATCTAGTAAGGTTTATACTATCTTATTGTATCTTCTTTAAGGTATAGTCTAATATATATTACCTTCTTTTCTTCTATATTAAAGTATAGTGCTTATATATCTATTTAGAGTTATACTAAGGCTATAAAGGGTTTTAGTTTCTCTCTTGTTCTATTAAACTTCTTAAGTACTAGTATCTTAGGTAGCTTCTTAGTTGCGCTTATCTCTAGTTATTAAGTAATTAGTTCTATCTAGTTTTATCCTTTAATAATAGCTTTAATTTATACTTTATTCTATTTTAAATAATCTTATAGTTCTTTGTTCTATATTTCTAATACGTTAATTACTATTTTTATATCTTCCTTTTTAGAGATTAGGTTATTTATATATTCTCTAACTACTTTCTATATAGTATTATCTAACTTATAACTACTTATAGGTACTTTTGCTATATATTTAGTTACACTTTCTACTATTATATTAGCTAGACTATACGCTACTTATACTTTACTCCTCTTAATAACTAGATCGATAAGGTATAAGGGGCTTAATAGGGTCGACTTCCTAGTAACCCTTAGAGTATTAGTATATTAGGAGGTAATAATAAAAGCTTGTGTAGTAGTTAATAATAGACTATAAATAATAGAAGATATTTTGTAACTATCTTGTATTAGCGTTCTATAGTTAAGAGATTAAATTATTAATACTATCTTAATAATACGTATTATATTAACTATATACTTGTACTAATCTACTTATACAATACTATAGATTGTTACTAATCTATTTACACGTAATTATAGATTACTTCTAATCTATTCTTACGTTATTATAGATTACATTAATCTATTCGCACGTAATTATAGATTACTACTACGTGTCCTAGTTATAAGTAGTTTCCTAATTAAGGTTATTACCCCGCTTGTTCTATACTTTGTTAGCACCTAAGTTAAGACTAATTAGTTCTATCTCGGTTTCTATTGTTACGTCTATAACAGCGCTAGAGAAATTAACAAGGAGAAAGTACGTACTATATAACTTAACGTAAATTTACTATAAGAACTTTAGCTAAAAATTATATAGGCTAGAGTCTACTTATATAATTAAACACGAAGTTATTAAATAACTAGAAGATACTATATAAAGTATTCTTTACAAAAGTTACTAAGAATTAAAGAATTATAGTATTAATAAGAAAGCTAAACTTAGCTTACTTAAAAGTATATAGGTATAAAGCCTTCGCAATAACTAATAATACGTATTGTAGTAAATTAAGGCTATAACGTTTAGATCTAAAAGTATAGATTAGCTACCTTATAAGATACTAGTTATTAAATATCTACTAGATCTAGGTACTATCTATAGCTAAAGTAATAAGTATATAAGATAAAATCTTTAATAAGTAAATAATCTTTAATAGTAAAATAGAGGATCTAATAAATAACTTTATATATTAAATACTAGACGAGATCGCTACTTATATTAAAATAATTAAGCTCTTAGTACTAGTATATAACCTAGAAATAGAGTCCTTCTATAAAAATAATACTAGGTTAGATATATCTATAAATAATAAAGAAGATCTATATAGCTACTACTATAGAAGAAAGATTATAAACTACTATCTAACTCTTTTACTATCTCTACCTCTAGTAGTACTACTAGCCTATTTAATAACTAGAGATTAACTAGAGTTAATAGTATATAATAGATATAGCTTATCTAAAACTATACTATAGGTAGTAGCCTTTATAGCTAGTACCTAGGTAGGTAACTTTAAAAAATACTAAGGAGAACTTATAGATAAAGCTAAGATAAAGAAAATACTTATAAGAAGACTATTATAGGCGTAATAAGAGAAATCGAGATAGAACTAATTAATCTAAACTTAGATACTAACAAAGTATAAGACGAGCAGAGTAACAACCTTAATTAGGAAACTACCTATAACTAGAACACGTAGTAGTAATCTATAATTACGTATAAATAGATTAAAGTAATCTATAATAATGTATAAATAGATTAAAGTAATCTATAGTTACGTACAAATATATTAGTAGTAATCTATAGTATTATACAAATAGATTAGTATAAGTATATAGATAACTAGAATACGTATTATTAAGATAGTATTAGTAATCTAATCTCTAACCTAGAACGCTAATACTTTATATTGTACACATAAATTAACTATTATTTATAGTTATTACTAATTACTATATAAGCTTTTGTTATTACTTCTTAATCTTCTAATACCTCCTAGTAGTTACTTATAGTTAACAAAGGAGGCCCTATAATAAAGACTAAAGCTTTACTATAATTAACTTCTATTACTACTCTTATACTAAATAAACCTAGAAAGCTATCTAATAGGTAAGTTATTTAAAGAAGCTAAGTTATTTTACTTAACTAGCTATTACTAGATAAAATTATAGACTAAAGTACTAGCTAAACCTATCTAGTATTCTAGCTAGTAGATACTAGACTATATATAGGTATATATATATAAGCTTAATAAATATTATTAATTTATTAAATATAAAGCTTAACTTGTTATATAAAGAGACTAGTAATAAAATATTATAGTATAAGAGACTTACGCTATAATACTAGCTAGCTACTCCTTTTAGATACTCTTAGCTATTACTACTAAATATAATCTTAAACTAAAATAATATAATATAACTAATACTATTATTTATATAGTAATAGACTAAGGGATTTATATAAAAATACTAAGAAGATACTAAAAGAAAGATATAATCTTCTTAGTTTAAAAGGCCTTATATAGTTTCTAGATCTTACTTCTTTTATAGTAAAAAGAGTTTATAGCTATACTTAAAGCTATAAGCTTTTAAATAGTACTATATAAACTATACTATATAGTTAAAGATAGAATTATTATTTTCTTTTAAGTAGATAATATTATTATTGTATATAATAAGTAGAAGACTAAGGAAGTATAGTAAGTAACTTATCTTCTAAAAGAGAAGTATACTATTACTAAAGAAATAGATTTCTAATAGTTTCTTAGTATTAAAGTAATTTAAGATAAAGAGTAATATATAATTTAACTACTACAAGTAGCGTATATTAATAAGATAAGTTAGCTTATAGATTAACTATACGTCTATTATAATATACTTATAGCTACTACTAAACTTAAGGCCTATACTAGCTAGGTAATACTATCTAAGATTAATAAATATTAAAGTAAAATTAGCTTACTTCTATTTATAGCTATAACTACCTAGCTAGATATAGTATTTATAAAATTATAACTAGCTTAATTTCTTATAAACCTAAGTAATACTTACTATAAAGCTACTAATTAAGTACTTATATACTTCTCTTATATAAGATTAAAGGTACTTTAGTAAAGTAGTAGTAACTTATTATAAGTTACTAGTAATACTTCCTTTACTAATAATACTATAGATTAAAAAAGCTCTTTAGGCTATATAATTAAACTCTTTAATAAGCTTATTATATAGATAGTAAATAAGTAAGATATAGTTACTACTTCTATAACTAAAGCTAAATTACTAGCCCTATTATAAGTAGCTAAAAAAGCTATATTTATATTAAAACTACTAAATAAACTATTTGCTAAACTCCCTATAAACTACGTTACTATATAGTATAATAATACTTAAATAATCTAGCTTATTACTAAAGAACTAGCTAATCTATAAACTAAGCTTTAGTACGTTAATATCTATAATTATTAGCTAAGACAAGAGGTCTCTACTAGCTTAATTAAAGTAGAATATACTCTATTAATAGAGATAATAGTAGATAGCTTTATAAAAGTCTTACTAGTAAATAAATAAAAAAGCTTCTTAAATTAGCTTAGACTAATAAAAGTAATAGAATACTAAATAATATATAAAGAACCCCTTAATAAAATCTAAAACTACTTTAATAATCTTATACTTATCTTATAAATATCTAGTTTACTAATAAGTTACTAACTTAAAAGAGTGTATTAGATAAGTTATATAATTAGATACGCGATTATATATATAATTACTAAGTTACTAACTTTACTATAGTAAAAATAATTATAGCCTTAAACTTTATAAATAAAGAATCTTATATATAAAGAGATAGACTATATTAGTACTACTAATATAATAAAGAAACTAGTACCTTAATAGAAGAGATATTAAAGATCTACCTTACTACTATCTTAAGAGACCTAGCTAAGACTACTATATTGTAGATATATAGATAGAGTAAAAGGCTAGAGATAGATAGTAGAATTAATTAACTCTTTACTTACTAAGTTTATACCTAGTACTTTTAAGTTATAAGTAACTAACTAAAAAATAGCTTTTCTAAAAGCCTTAGTATCCTTTTCTAATAAGGCCTTTATATAGCTATTATAAAAAGCCTTTTTATTAACTTACTATAACGTTTTTAAAATCTAATATTTTAATACTATTACTTTTTTACTTATATACTTAAGTATAAGTAGCTTAGCTTTAGTAGTAAAAGTAGTTACTATAGCTTATTATACTACTTTCTATATTACTACTTTTCTAAAAAGTATTATAATATAGTTATAAATTAAATAGTAAATTACTAGATTATTAGTAAATAAAGTATTTCTATATATAAAAAGCTTAGTACCTTACTACTTACTAACTTACTACTTACTATCTTACTACTTACTATCTTATTACTAGCTATCTTACTACCTACTATACTAAACTAATAAGTACTAAGTTCTATATAAGTAAATAATAATTTAGTTTACTACTTTAAAATACTTTTATCTTAGATTTATAAGATATTAAGATAGCTTAGTAGCTATAAATATAATATATAGTTATACTATTATTATAATATATAAAATAGATTTTATTTACTTATAGTAGTCTTTAATTTTATACTTTATAGCCTCTTTTTTACTTAGCTATAGCTCTTTTACTAGTAATAGAGTTACTAGAAAGCTTATAAAGCTTATAAAATTAAACTTTTTTACTACTTTATTAATATACTTATTATAAATAAGTAAAATAGTTTTATTTAACTAACTATATATTACTTATATACGAAGAAACTAGCTTACTTAGCCTTTATCTTTTATATAATATATTTATTTAATTCTCTTAAGAATTTAGTAAGCTTCTAATTAATAGATTTTATAATATATTACTAATATATTATTTATATAGAAAAAAAAAGTATTTTATACTTTTTATTATAAAATAAGTATAGCTTTACTTTTAAAATTATAAAACTAGCTTATTTAAGTATTTTTAAAAGCTTTTAATACTAAAAGAGTAGTAAGTCTTTTAGGCTATATAGTGCTTAATTAAGCTTAATATACTTACTAGTTACTTTAAATTTATTTAGGAGTTTATAGATTACTACTAGTTAATAATCTTAGTATATATAGAAAAAAGCTCTAATAATACTATACTAAGCTACTTCTAAGATAAACTTAGTTATAATTACTATTATAGTTTAAAATAAGCGCACTTCTAATATTATAAAATAAGTTAATTATATTAACTAATTATTTAGAAGTCTCTATATACTATACTCTAAGCTTTATACTTAAGAAAGTAGCTATCTTAGTTAAGTTTATATATAAAAACCTACTTTAGAAGTAGTAGGTAATTAATTAATTATAAGTGCACGACCGCTTGGCACCCGCGCACGAGCCCAAAACAAACAGAATCGCAGTTGAAGTTGTTTTCAACTGAGTTCAGATGACTACTACGAAACTCATTGAACAGCTCTGCTGCGCAGCTCACCTGGGGGGTGTGTCGCAAGTTAGAGCTCCGCTCCATACGATTCAGGTAAGCCCGCAGCAGTAAGCGAGCCGCACGAGCCGTTCGAGCTGCTCCACTGCATATAAGTAGCCCAGCTCAGATAACTCTTCAATCAATGATCATCTCCCACTCATTCCTGAGCTCGCATCTCACAACAATTATTAACTAGAGCATATTGTCAGATGAGCGTGCGACAATCGCCAAGCCACCAACCCCGCCGCAGCTGAAAGATCGCAGCCTCGGCCCTCACGAACAAAGGATCTCACATGCAAGGAGATAGACTACGTTAGCACAACTAATACAACAAAGAAACTAGCGCATCAACAGAAGGGGTGCTGAGGATCTAGCCCGCCGCCGTCTCGAGAGACCTAGCCGAGACCGCCGCAGCGCAGATACATAGATAGAGCGCAGGGCTAGAGATACACAGAGATTGATCAATACACTCATTTCTCACTCGAGTTCACATCCATCAATTTTGTGACCGCAAATCTGATACATATATATGCGTAAAATAATACGCAGCTTTAAATACATCCTCTTTCCGCTTAGTGAGCGAGTAAAACCGAACAAGGTGGGCCAACACCTAACAACGATATCGCCAGCAACTATTAAGAGGATTGATGTCCATCCCCTAAAACATTCTAAAGCGTCAATGCATAGAGATTATACTCTGGCTCATAGAAACTTAAGTAGCTATTCTCGTCTCTAAATTAACATAACATGTCTTTTGCAAAGTTCATGTACGCTAGTGACGATACGAATGTGAGTTCAAAAGAGTAATAGATGTCTAAAACCTTTATCTCTTCATTTGGATAAGTTAAGCTATCTATGTGATTCTCTCTCCTATCTACGATGAGGGTGCGTGCAACCATGGAATATTCTCTGGAGCGATCCCATCGCTGGAAATACCATTACCAAAGCTGGCAAACTTCTGCTCTGGATCTTGGAACACCAAATCATAATCTTCCCACCTGACGATTCTCGCGGCCTGAATAAATTGAAAATAGGTTCCTGGCCACGGCACTACGACTTTGCCGTTAGGTAACTTCCCTAGAGCGAATTATGATCAGCATACAGAGAAAAGTCGACATTGGCAGGTTGATTTACTTACACCAAGATTTACAGTCGGCGCTAAAGATAATCTTAGGCATACATGACTGCACCCATTTGTTGAGCTCAGCTTGCGCGGAGTCTTTGATACAGACTGATTTAAGGTTGTCGCACTGGAGACGATCGATGACGCGAATCATGTAATTACTTGCGATCTCGTATCCAGGAACTGCTGATCCAATAACGGGGAAGTTTGGCAGTGAGAATCCTGCGCTGTGCATTAGTAGTTGACTCTATTAGAAGTAATTTAAACTGGATTACTTACCGAAGAAGTTAGGGAGCCGTGCAACGGATATACCTAGGTAACTCTCAGTCAGATTCAGGTTGCCGAAATTCTCGTTGAGAGCGTATCCCTTTCGTCCAATAATTGGAAATCGAGATCTGTACGTAGCATCGAAACCCGTAGCACAGATGACTACGTCGACTTCGTCTAAACCACCGCCTTGGGTAACAACCCCGTGCTCGGCCAATTGGACAATGGGAGAGGTTTTCACCTCTACGTTGGGCTGCTGTAGAGCTTTTAGATAGTGGTCACCTGGCGTAAAGCGCCTACATCCAAGCTCGAATGTGGGAGTCAACGTGGCCAAGAGCTCCTTATCGGGGATGAGCTTCCGCATATGGTCGAGTGTTGCTTCTCGGAGACTGTCTCGGAAAGGACTGCCATTGAACATTCCACGGAAACCGGTGGCCAATTTTACCTCAAGATCTTTGCGATACTCGTAATAGTACTGCGGATCGTTGACGAAGCGCTCAATCATTTCATGTGGATCTTTGGTGGTAAAGTTAATCACTTTCAACGCGCAAGGTAAGGGGGCAAGGACAAACATTCAGTCTGGACCTTTCCATCAGAGAACATGTGTGGGATCATCCATGTAGGCGTTCGCATGTAGTTGTACAACTTCCCGACAGCTGTAACCCACTCGCGGCATTAGTAAAACCTCTCACTATCTTGAGCCTGGGGATTGGTACTGACACGGTTGTATAGTAGCAACACACTGAACAGCGCTGGCGCTGTTTCCGATCACAGCAACTTTCTTTCCGGACAGGTCAACCGATTCATCCCAAGCGGCTGTGTGCATGAGCTTGCCCTTGAAAACATCGAGTCCCTCGATGTCTGGCCACTTCCAATTGTTCAGGACTCCCCCACCGTATACAAAAACATCGCACTCTCTGTTTAGGAATTCGGGCTGACCGGGATTCGTGCGGTCTTCGATAACCAAGGCCCAAGTGGACGAGCTTTCCTGCCACTTTGCTTCAACAATCTTGTGATTGAAGTGCATGTACTGACGCAACTGGTGTTTGTCTGTGACATCCTCAAGATACTTTTGAATCTCGGACGATGGTGCAAAGAACTTGGACCAGCGAGGGTTGACCTCCCATGAGTATTGATATGTGTGAGCGGGAATATCACATGCGCATCTGATCGATCGTACTGTTATCCACCGCGGTGCATGGCAACAACAGGACAGCTTTCTTACCCTGGGTATTTATTCTCGTACCAAGTACCGCCAAGCTTTGGGTTCTTATCATATAGGTCAAGTTCGACGTTCGTCAACTTTGTTTTGACGTCGTGTGCGAATTGGATGCCCGACACTCTGATAAAACGTCAGATTTTGATCAATATGCAGATTGCCTTGCCTTACCCGCATCCAAGCATAATAATTCGTAGCTTCCTTGGCACGAACGCTGTTCCTATACCTTGACTTGCTTCCTCATCCACTTGGTCGCGCAAGGGGCTTGGTGTCTCAATAGAACCCATGGTAGAGAAGATGTTGCTGTGGTAGTTTTTACTGTATCGTTGCAAATATGCTTGACAATGGAGATTTGGGAACCTGCAATGTTTTACAGTCGACTCATTACATAGATTCTTGGCATGGCGCGGTTGTGAGTTGTCGAAGGGTGGTGTGAGGTGCCCGGTATCCGATCAACTAACTACAACATCCTTGCCCATCCGGGGGCGAGTCCGATTCCCGATAGCCCTGCTGGGCCGAAGTTGTTTAGCATTACAACTTCCGACAACACAAAATACTAACCTTGCGATTAGGACTTTTTCAATTTGCGCATCTCTTCTATTCCCCGACAAAACAAATCCTTTTATCCAACTTGCAAAAATGACTCCAACACCGAGAATCGACGTTTTTGGACCGTATCTCAACGTTATCAATAACGAGCTTCGACGAACTCCTTCTTCTCGAAATGGAGTAAATCCTGCGACTGAGGAAAACAATTCCGATGTACCAGTTTCAAGGCCGGAGGACGTAGACGCTGCCGTGTCGGCTGGTAAAAATGCTTTCAAGCATTGGTCTCAGACTTTACGTCCCGAGCGCAGGCAGCGGCTGATGGAGTTTTGCGTCGCATTGGAGAATCTGTCAGATCAGTTTGCAGAACTCTTGACAAAAGAACAAGGAAAACCTGTAATAAGCCAGGTGCCATGTGTCCCCGTCGTGCGTATCGACTAACCTGTCTATTTGCAGATTCAGTTCAGCAAGGTCGAGGTAGCCAGCGCTATAGATTGGATGCGAGGCCTGGCTAAGATCGAGCTAAGGGACGAGATCCTGGAAGAAGATGAAGAGAAACAGGTCATCATTCGATACGTTCCCCTTGGTGTTGTCGCAGCCATTGTCCCATGGAATTTTCCCATACACCTCGCCTGTGGAAAGATTGCTCTGTCCATTTTGACCGGAAACGTGGTGATTCTAAAGCCATCGCCATTCACCCCGTATTGCGGTATCAAGCTTGTCGAGCTCGCGGGAAAGATCTTCCCGCCGGGCGTAGTGCAAGTCTTGAGCGGCGACGATAATCTCGGACCCTGGCTTACCACGCACCCCGGCATCGCCGAGATCAGCTTCACTGGATCTACGGCGACAGGCAAAAAAGTCATGGCCAGTGCAAGTGGGTCACTGAAAAAATTGACGTTGGAACTGTACGGTCTACCATACTCAAGAATTCTTGTGACATGCTTACTCTGAAGACAGAGGCGGGATGGACCCAGCCGTCGTTTGCCCGAGTGCTGACATAGAAGCAATAATTCCAAAGGTTTGCGTGGAGTCTCAAAAACCTTTGTCACGAGATAGTTCTGACGAAGCCACAGATTGCAACGGTCGCATTTCTGAACTCTGGACAGCTTTGCCTTGCGATCAAGCGAATTTATGTTCACGAAAGCATTTACGCCAAGTTTAGAGACGCCTTTCTCCGCTTTGTTCAATCTTTGAAGGTGGGTAGTGGCGCTGACGAGACCGCCTTCATCGGACCAGTGCAGAATAAGATGCAATTTGAGAAGGTCAAAGAATTCTTGGCCGAGTCGAAGAGCAAGGGTTTTAAGTCCTTTTCCAATGGTCAGGTCGAGAGCCGCAAAGGATATTTCATCAGTCCAACAGTTGTGGACATGCCGCCAGAAGGGGCCAAGATTGGAACTGAGGAGCCATTCGGTAAGCGAAAACAGTCACCTATCAACATAATTCCATGGCTAACTCGTTGGTGATATTTACAGGACCAATCGTTCCACTCTTCTCATGGAAGACAGAAGAAGAGGTTGTAACCCGCGCCAACGACTCGCCTTATGGTCTCGGGGCATCTGTCTGGGGCAGCGATCTCAGCCAGGCCAATCGAATTGCACGACAGCTGCAAGCTGGGAGCGTATGGGTCAACGCACATTTTGAGGTGAATCCGTTGGCGCCCCTTACTGGACATAAGCAGAGTGGTATGGGATCTGAGGGCGGACTCAGTGGCTTGCACTCACTCTGCAACGCCCAAACTTTGTACCTCAAGAAAACCAAGGCCCAGAAGCTTTGATGTAGAAGTCATTCAACTCTCTGAGTCTCTGAAATATTGAATTGATTGATAGTATTCCTCGTAACTAGTCTCCATTAAATTGCAGTGTCCACTATCCTGTGTGTTTGTGACAAAAGACAGCTGTACCATTCTCCGCGCATAATTACATGAGAGTGGAAATGTCCAAGTGTGCCCTATTTCTTTCTCTGTCATTGAATATCCCGAGTGCGTATCTGTCCTTGAGTTCGCGTATCTTCGACCCGGAGCCGACGGTCCACCCCAGATGACCTTGTCCGATTGTAGGCTTGCCCCTGGGAAGTCCCTTACGATGATTCACCCGAGCCGCCACAAGCTTGACGGCCAATATTTCGGGCATATGAAGGTCGCGATACCCTACTTCCGAACCATCGGGACGTTGCCCCGCGGATCACAATGGGGGGGCTGCAAACAGTTCAAATAGTCCGCAATACCCTAGTATCTCCACTCGCAAAACACAGGATCAGCATATCGCGACATCGTTTTCTCTTTTCTTCCAAGTTTCCTGATACGTTTCCAAGTCTCAACAACCATGGCATCATCCGACTCCAAACAATATGACCGGCTGTTCATCGCCTCGGTTCTGCCGCTACGGGCAGACGAATCGATTGATGAACAAGGCTTTCGAAGGCTCATCCGATACTTTTTGGACAAGCAAAAGAGCACCCCTCGCCTGGCTCTCATTGTCAATCCGGAAGCCGGAGAAGTCTTCTGTCTGACTCCAGAAGAGCAAATTTTAGTGATCAAGATAGCTTTGGAAGAAGTCAAAGGAGCTGTACCATTGTATACCGGCATCTTCGCCAACACGACAAAGGCACTTGTCGATCTGGCCTGGAAGGCTTCGGATCTTGGAGTCGATGGTCTCTTCCTTATGCCCCCAACTGGTTCCATGGATATCACCATAGCTTGGGATGCTGTTCGTTACCCGGAGGTTTTCGCGGACAGCATTGGTGCAGTCACCAAGGCTGTCCCTCATCTACCCATTCTCATCCATCCAACTGCCGCTCCATCGGCTGCATATGGTGTTGGTCTACCCGTCGAAGCAACCATGGCGATACTGGAGAAGTACCCTCAAGTCGTTGGTTGGAAGATGGTGTACAACTACGAGGGCAACAGGAAGGTTAGCCGGAGCATCCGATCGCTCAATCGCCATGTCGCTATCCTAGGAGCGACCGCCGTCCTGTTCCACGAAAACCTCGCTATGGGTCATTTTGATGGCACCGTCACCGGGTCCTTCAACTATGCTCTTGAACCGATGGTGGAGCACATTGCTGCATGGGAAAATGGGGATATTGAGCTTGCTCGGAAAATATGGTGGACGGATGGTCTTGCGGAGCTTCAGGAATACATCTACCAAACGTTCGGACGTCTCCATGTCCGATATAAAGTTGCATGTTGGCTTCGAGGCTTGATTGAATCGCCATTGATGCGGGAACCCATGCCGAAGCCACATAAGGAGGAAGTCGAAAAGCTGTACCAGCTTTTTAGCAAGATGGACGTGTCATTGATTTCGAAGGATGTAGTAAATAGCTACACTGCCTCTCTAGTGAACTAGGCACCAAGTAAAGCACGATGACGTAGTCAATCTTGAGTTGCTCTGAGAATTTAATCTTTGAATATATGTGCCTCTACTTGGGTACAGCTCCGCTGCAGCTGCCTCTGTACATGTCTATACCCCCTATTGCTTCGTTTTGCCATCCCTATTAAACTCTTTAGGTTCCGTTACAAACGCTACAATTTGTTTATCTCCGCAGTTTCTGGTGGTTGATAACGTGTCTGTGCGCGGTACCGAGGTGGACGGCGCAACGCCCGCTCCGAACGCCAAAGTAGCAACCAAACATGAGGCTACAGAGCCACGTATAATAGCTATTACTGCAATATTTTCTGGAGTTGAGCTCTATAGGCCTTGATTGATATATATAGCTATCTATATTTAACTGGCAGCTTGATTACTCGGCCATGACGTGACTGAGATAGCGGCAGAGCTACTGCAGCACCTGATGCCTCTCCACGACGTTGAGGCTGCGCAGCAGCTCTCTTTTTTGAGTCTACCTAAGTAGATACCTTAAGGCTGCTCCTCTTACGCTTCTAGGTAGCTTTAAGAGCTTGTTTGAGTCGTTGTTAAGTCCTACGAGTAGCTATTCTAGAGGCCTGTTCCGCCGCCTTCTTAGCCCTCTTATTCTTACGTGCTACTTAAGCTGCTACTCTTACTGTGCGCTGCTACTAAAGTGCCTAAAACTTAGCTTACTTCTACTCCTCTCGTGTACAAGCTCTCTTAGCTTTCTAGAGTTTCTACTACTCCTCTTCTAGCTCCTACTACTACTAACAATTACGTACTTTCTTTACCTTCTTAGAAGACTAGAATATAGCTCTACTATTATACTTATTATACTACTCTAGAAGTAGAGGCTTACTTTACTTCTTACGTAGTCTCTTATTAGTAAGAGCCTATCTAAGACTATAAACCTTGTACTTAAAGAGGCTTTTTTAAACTAAGATTTAATAGAAGGCTTAGCTAAGCTTTTAAGCTTATAAGTTACGTCTATCTTTTACTACCTAGTAGAGTAGGCTCTTAGTTTTTCTCTATTTTAAGGTACTTAAAGCTAAAAAGTTACTATTACTTAAGCTACTTTATATAAGCTACTTATAGTTAAATTATTTAATATTACTTTTAATTTAAGAGGTAAGAAGCTAGGTACTTTAAAAGCTTTAAGAATATTCTCTTCTTTAAAAGATACTTCTTATATAGCTATAAATATTAGATAGAAGTCTCTCTTACGTATAGAAGTAAGACTCTAATATCTTTCTATAAAAGCTACTACTTAGGCTAAGAAAGTAGATAAGAGAGGCTTAAATATAATAACGCTAAGTAGCTAAAGTATATAGATTAAATAAAGAAGATAAACTATAAAGAAAATCTTATTCTAATTATAGTACTTAATAAAATCTATTATAATATAAGAACTATAGCTATTAAAGATAAGTAATTAATAGCTTAATTAGGCTTTAGCCTTATTAGCGTAGTTAAATACTTACTTTAGCTAGGCTAGACCTATATTATTATTAGTCTAGCCTAATAGTAATAAAGTAAAGTAGACCTAGTAATCTTTAGAGTTAAAAGCTTAAAGCTATAAGTCTTAAAGTAAGCCTAAAGCTAATTAATATATAAGGCTTAGCTTAATATAAAATCTTTTAGTATATATATAAGCTAGTAAGATTACTTACTCTTAATTACTATCTTAAATATAAGCTTTAATCTTCTCTTCTTTATATACCTTCTTACTAAATAATTTCTTTAAGTAAGTAAAAACTTTTAGTATAAAGCTCTTCTTATCTATATAATATATATAACTAGGCTTAATACTATATTAGCTAATTTTACTATATAGAAGCTTAAAGTAGAGGCTATACTTTGACTAAGAGTTAGTCTAGTAAGATAAGTAATTAATTCTAGTTACTTAGTATAAGATAAGATAGACCTTATATTACTTACTATATTAGTTAACTTAGTATATACTAAGCTCTTTCTTTATAATATCTAATATAAAGTATTATATTATTATATTTATAGGTAGTAAGCTTTACTTTATAAGTTAATTAATATATTATAGTAGCTTTTACTTATAACAGGCCTCTTATCGTCGACTATAGGTGCCTATCTAGGTAGCTAGTAGATTAAGAGATAATAACAAAAGTTTGTGTTAGGATCTACAATAACTATAAATAATAGAAGATGTTTCGTAACTATCTTGTATTAGCGTTCCGTAGTTAAAGGATTGAATTGCTAATACTATCCTAATAATGCACATTACTAATAACTATATACTTATTGTAATCTGTAATCTATGTTTGCTAAGATTAATAGATTATAGATTAGCTTAATCTATAATCTACTACTACTAAGAGTCTATAGATTATAGATTACTCTAGGTATCCTAATTATACGTAGCTTCTTAGTCGAGCTTATAGCCTTTAGAATCGTATAGGACTAGGCTTATAGGATCGATTAGTTCTATCTATAGTTCTTCTATTACTATTATAACACTATCTCCTCTTCTAAGTAGGCCCTCGTTTATCTATCCTAGAGCTAAGGTTATTAATCCTATTTCTTCGTCGATGTAGAGTTCTTTATCCTCTCTAATGCCTATTTTATCTACACGTTATTACTATCTTCTTACTAATCGTGTATTGTGTAATAGTGTCGAAATGTTTTTTTGTTCTTGTTATACTTCTCTTAAGTTAAACCCTAAATCTCTTCTTTATATTATTTCTATAAATAATAGTAGGGCTTACAAGGTATATATTTGCGCGAACATACGTAGTTCTTGTAATATATCTAGTGTTTCTCTTTCTAAGTGTATGTTTATTATACTTATTCTTGCGTCTAGGCTTAACGATAATAGGGAAAGCTGTTAACTAGACTTAAGAGAAATTACTATCTTAAATTGTAGAAGCTAAAGCTAAGCGTAAGCGTATCTAGGAGCTTGCGTAGAGTAAGCTAGTAGAAAATTAGGCTCGTCTCTCTTGTCTTTGTAAGATAAAGGCCTTAAATAATAAGAAATTAGTAGAGTAGTTAGTAGCTCTAGAAGCTAAGCTAGATCTAGATAAGGCGTTTAGTGTTGCTGTAGCGGGTCCTACGCTAGACGTCCCTATCGTCTCTCTATCTATTGTTAGTAATGTTAATTTTCTTAGTTTGCTACTAGGCGTTCTAGAGGGTTTTGATTTTAGAACTCCTCTAATTTCTTAGGGCAATTAAGATTATCTTCTAGTTCCTATGTTTCTTCCTATAGTTGCCCTTTTTCGTTTATACCTATCTATTTTACTAGGTAGTAGTTCCTACTATTATAGAACTAGTATTGTAGGATTTCTTTAACTTCTTATTCTTCTTATTCTTTATATATGTCTACTTTGTATACTAGTAGTTCTACTTCTTGTAATACTTGTTCTAGTAGAGCTATATAGAATATTAGGTGTATCTTTATCTTACTTAG
>JALNQF010000565.1:0-22206 GCA_028456385.1 Ophiosphaerella korrae | reverse complement strand
AATAGTTATAATTAGGCTCTTACTTATAAGAAAAAGAAGCTTAGTAGTAATAAAGTATCTTAGTATAATACTTACTAGGTTTCTTATAAGTATAACCTTAAATATTATAAGGTAAGTTCTCTTTTTCTTCTTTAATTATTAAGCTAATCTTAATATATAGCTTAGTTTAGGGCCTATAGGCTAAGCTACTACTACTAATATTATAGTTAATAAGGCTATTAAAGAGAGTTTTAGACGTGCTAGTTCTATAATAGTATAAGAGAAGTACTAGTACTACTATAAAAACGTACTAGATATAAAGCTAGTAAGTAGTCTATTTTTATTACTAACTAAGCCTTTATATCTACTTATAAGCTCTTTAAGCTTAAGTTTACGTCTAAATTTAACACTTAATATACTAAAGCGTAATAATTTTAAGTAGAGTAGTTCCTTTTAGAGAAATAGTATACTATCTTAACTTATATCTTAATTTTTATAAAAATCGCTTTTTAAATTACTTTTTAGCTCTCTTTTTTATTACTCTTTTTTTCTAAAAGTAGCTCTAGGCTTTCTTAGAGGCGCTTATTATAGTAGATTTTTTATATTCTTTTAATATAGCTACGTAGTAGTCTAGGTTACTAGCTAGCTCCTAAGTAGCTTTTTCTATAAACTAGCCTAGCTATTTTATTAGGTACTCTTTTCTTCTAGCCTTTATATCTTTATAATCTAAGATTCCTTTAACTTTATAGTAGTTTCCTAATGTAATATTATCTAGGATTTAGATATTACTTAGTTAAAAATTTACTTCTAGTAATAGCGTATACTATAGTTCTAATAGAGATATATTAAATATAAGATATATTTAGGCTATTAATAGAGGGAGGTTAAGCTTATATACTAGCTTACCTATCTTTTTATTAATTAAAAATAGTCTAAGATATTATATATTAAATTTCTTAGATAGGTAGTAAGTAGTAATATTTTTTAATTTTAATATTACTTCCTTACCTTTAGTAAAGTACTTGTTTTCTCTTTTTATATTATACTATTTCTTATTATAAGACTAGGTATACTAGAGACTTACTCTTACTACTTTTTATATTTTAGCCTATTAATTAAGGTATCCTATAACTTACTACCTAAGTACTAGGACTTTTCTATATACGTTCTATTAGGAGTCTAGTTACCTTAGCTAATATTTATTAGAAATACTATTAAATCCTTTAGGATCTATACTAAATACTACGCGTATAGAGCTTTAGCTATATACTAAATACTTCTTTAAATTATAAGTATACTCTATATATAGGAGTAATAATACCTAGTTATCTTACTAGTAATTTATGTAGATCTTTAAGTACGTTTCTAATTTCTAGTTCTACTTTTTAGTCTACCTATCTATTTATAAGTAAAAAGCTATACTTAATTAATAATTAATTTTAAGGTAATAGTATATATTAGACTAGAATTAGCTTGTAAAGATAGACCTTTTATCTAATAGTAAGGTGTCTAGGAGACCTTACTTTAAAAAGTATTAATTTATTAATAAATTAGCTACTTTTTATACTATAATTATCTTACTTATAAAGAAGTATTAGACGTACTTTATAAACTAGTCTATAAGTACTAGAATTAAGTTAAACTTATTCTTTTTTATATCTCTTAAGACTAGTAAGTCTATTATAAAGTCTAATAAAAAGTAATACTATACTATTATAAGTACTAGTAGTAGTACTAGTATTTTTTAGGGTTTATACCTTTAAATCTTATTTAATTAATATATAGGATATCTCTTAATATAGTTATAAATATCTAGGAAAAGACGTAGCTAATAATACTTACGCTTTAGTAAGTCTATAGTCTTATTAGTCTTATAGTAGCTACCTATTAGGTTATTATAGTTTTTTTATAGGATATTCTAGTAAAGAGCTCTATTATTAAGAATCTATACTTTTTTACTCTTATATAAGATACTACTAAGGTTAAACTCTTAGTTATAGTTACTTTTCTTTACTCTACTTACTCCCTAGAAGCTCTCTACTATATATATAAGATAAGCTATATTTTTTTCTTATACTTAATAGATAAACTCTATAAGGCGTTCTAGAATTTCTAGAGTATAAGTATCTTTATCTTATATTACTTTACGCGTAAAACTATTTAGAAATAAAATACTATATATTATAGCTCTTATAAGCTCTTCTATAACTTTATAGGTTTACTTAGCTTTAGATATAATACTTCTTACCTTATTACTATTAATAGTAGTAGAGGGAGGTGTGCCTAATAGTAATATATTACTAGGTTCTAATATTTAGTTAGAAAATTCTATTTTAAGTATATTAGCCTTTTTAGAAGTTTAATAGGTCCCTATAAGGTCTCTCTTAAAGTAGTCTTATTTTAATACTTTTTAAAAATAGGTATTTAAAGCTCTAGACCTCTAGATAGCCTAGATCTAAAGCTTCTAGTATAGCGTTAGTAATATTACGTTATATAACGCTTACTACTCTCTAATAAAAATACCTTTTGTATAGTTAAGCTACTTTAAAGGCCTATCTACTAGGTTTTCTTATTTTAGTTTGTATTTAACTTTAAAATTAAACCTTATAAGCTCTTCTACTTAGTAAGCTTACTTAGAAGAGAGTTCTTTAGTACTTATAAAGTACTATAGATTATTATAATTAGAAAGTACTTAGATTATTAATAGAGTATATTTAAGATAGTATTACTATATTTTAAATATTTTAACTATAGTACTTAACTTCTTGTTATACGTATACTATCTTAAAAAAGGTCCTAAGAACTTCTTACTCTAAAACGCTACTAGTTTCTAATAGTAATTAGTTACTAACTCTACTATCTAAGGTTAGAGAAAGATTACTACTATAGTAAACTCTAATACGTCTATTATAACTATTAAGTCTTTTACTAGGTTAAAGTACTATAAGACTAGAGAGTCTAAAAATTTCTTCTTTAATTAAAGGAACGTTAATTAAATATTATTAGGCTAACTCTATAGTTTATACTAGTAGGTAGAGCTTTTCTTTATTTTCTTATATTTTACTTTAATTAGCTTACCTTTAGAACCTTACTAGGTTAGTAGTAGAGCTTATATAGTAGTTATATAGTCTACTAAAAGTCTAACTATTTTAGAGTATTTATATATAAACCTCTTATAGAAGTTAGTAAACTTAAGAAAGACTTAAATATCTTTATAGCTCTCTAGTTCTAGCTACTCTTTAATAGTTTTTACTCTTACTAGGTCTATTACTACTTCTTCTAAAGTAATAATATAGCCTAAGAACTTAACTAATTTAGTATTAAAGGTATATTTACTTACTTTATAGTAGAGTCTCTATTTAATAAGTCTATCTAGTACTTCTTTAACGTAAGTAATATAATCCTCTTTATTTTTAGAGTATATAAGGATATTATCTAAGTAGATAACGTAGATATAGTCTACTAGCCCTCTAAGGGTATAGTAAATATAGGACTAAAAGGTTATAGGTATATTTACTAAACTAAATAGTATAATAAGATATTTAAAATAACTATATCTTATTTTAAACGCTATTTTCTACTTATTACCTTTTCTAATACGTAGCCTATAATAGGCGTTACAAAAGTTAAGCTTTAAAAAGATTTTTACTTTAAATAGTTAATCTAATATTTTACTTATAAGAGAGATTAAGTATCTATCTTTAATTATAATCTTATTTAGGCCTCTATAGTCTATATAAAGATAAAGAGTACTATTTAACTTTAGAATAAAGAGAATTAGAGTACTTACTAGAGATTTACTTAAGTAGATCTATCTCTTCTCCTACGCTATATTAAGGTATTCTTAAAGGATATCTAGTTCTTAGCAAGATAGGTTATATATTAAAATATTTAAGATCTTCTTACTTTCTTTAATTTCTATAGCATAATTATATTCTCTATAAAGAGTAAGTATCTTTATCTAATTCTTACTAAATACGCGCTACTTATAGTATAGCTCTTTTAGAATATATATTATTTCTTCTTTATTAAACGCGTTATCTACGTACTAGTAGCCTTTTAGGCTATTATTAGAAGGAGTCTAGGCCTCCTTTACTAGTAGTTTTAACTATTTAGGATCCTTGTAATATATACTTACTACTACCCTTTATATTATCTCTTCTAGTAGCTATAATAGTAATAGTATATCCTTAATATAATATCTTATATAATTAATAATCTTATTTATAGTATTCTTTAGCTAGAGTAGACTTTACTTATAGTACTAGGTAGTATCTATAATAGTATCTCTACTAGGTCCCTTTTATATTAATAGTCTACTAAGCTCTTCTAATAGTAGCTTAGTAGTAAACTAATAAATATCTTAAGTAACTATATCTCTTAGTTCTTTATTTAGTACTATATAGACGAGCCTATTAGGATAAAGAATATATACTTATTCTCTTAGCGTAATATTATTAAATAGCTCTTAAGTACTTACTAAAGTTATTCTTTTATCTTTTAACTTCTTTAGCTACTATTAGAAAGTACTTAATAGAAATTTAATCTATAGGTTAGCCTCTGTTAGCTATAAGTACTCTAAGATAAAGTTATAACTACTAAAGCTTACTTCTAAAAAGTATTAAAGACTAATATTATACTTAATTCCTTTATTATCTTTATATATAACTATAAGATTATATACTATATAAATAGCTAGTTATATATTATTTAAAAATATAGTTATAAGGATACCTTTTATCTTTATATTTAGGTATACTAAGAGTTTAGTACTTTCTTTATTAATTAGGTTTACCTCTATACCTAAATTATAAAGGGCCTATATAATAGGCCTCTTGTTATTAACTATAGAAACCTATATTAAGAGTTAGTAGATTAAGAGTTAATAGTAAAAGTCTATATAGTAATCTATAATAACTATAAATAATAGAAGATATTTTATAACTATCTTGTATTAGCGTTCTATAGTTAAAGGATTAAATTACTAATACTATCTTAATAATACGTATCTTACTAACTATATACTTAATATAGTCTATAATCTATAGTTACTAAGACTAGTAGATTATAGATTACTTTAATCTATAATCTATAGGTACTAAGAGTCTATAGATTATAGATTACCTTAGGTATCCTAGTTATATATAGCCTCCTAATTAAGATTATTACCTTACTTATTTTATACTTTATTAGTACCTAAGTTAAGATTAATTAGTTCTATCTTAATTCTTTCTATTATATCTATAACACTATCTTCTTTTCTAAGTAGGTCTTTATTTATCTATCTTAGAGCTAAAGTTATTAGTCTAGTTTCTTTATTAATATAAAGTTCTTTATCCTCTCTTATACCTATTTTATCTATACGCTATTACTATCTTCTTACTAATTACGTATTGCGCAATAGTATTAAAATATTTCCTTATTCTTATTACGCCTCTCCTAAGTTAAACCCTAAGTCTCTTCTTTATATTATTTCTATAAATAATAGTAAGGCTTATAAAGTGTATATTTATATAAATATATATAGTTCTTATAATATATCTAGTATTTCTCTTTCTAAGTGTACGTTTATTATACTTATTCTTACGTCTAAGCTTAATAATAATAGAGAAAGCTATTAACTAAACTTAAAAGAAATTACTATCTTAAATTATAGAAGCTAAAGCTAAGCGTAAGTATATCTAGGAGCTTACGTAGAGTAAGCTAGTAGAGAATTAAGCTTATCTCTCTTGCTTTTATAAGATAAAGGCCTTAAATAATAAGAAATTAGCTAAATAGTTAATAGCTCTAGAAGCTAAGCTAGACTTAAATAAAGTGTTTACTATAGTAGATTATATATTAAACGTTCTTATTATCTCTCTATTTATTATTAGTAATATTAGTTCTCTTAGTTTACTACTAAGCGCTCTAGAAGGTTTTAACTTTAGAACTCCTCTAGTTTCTTAGAGTAATTAAGGTTATTCTCTAGTTCCTATATTTTTCCCTATAGTTATCCTTTCTCGTCTATACCTATCTATTCTACTAGGTAGTAGTTCTTACTATTATAGAACTAGTATACTAGGATTTCTTTAACTTCCTATTCTTCTTATTCTCTATATATATCTACTTTGTACACTAGTAGTTTTACTTCTTATAGTACTTGTTCTAGTAGAGCTATATAGAATATTAGGTATATCTTTATCTTATTTAGTAGCTTTAGTTTAAAAATAACTAGTGTAACTTCTTTCTTAATTTTATATAGTCTTATTTTAACGTAGTCTAACTTTAAACTTAGTTGTTTACTCTTAATATTTTTCTATACTAACTATACTCTTTCTCTCTCTCTAAATTAAGGTCTTCTTTTATACTTTTTATTGTAGTACTTAGCTATATAGTTATATAGAAATTCTATATCCTATCTTAATTAATTATATATATCTTTAAGTCTATTAGTAAAGTTTTCTCTTCTTAGAGACTAAGATATCTAGTTTCTTAGTATCTAGTACGCGTTAGGCTTAAATCTATAGTTTACAAAGAAAAGTAATACTCTTATTACTATATTCTTTACGCTATTATATACTAACTATACTATAGGTAATAGCTATACCTAATTGTTCTAGTTATAATTAAGGTAGTATTTTAAGTACTATTCTACTATCTAATTTATTCGTTCTAATTATCTATCTATCTATAGGTAATATACTATAGATATTATATATTTAATTCCTAATTGCGCTATTATTATTCTCTATAATTTAGATATAAATCGTATATCTCTATTTGTAATAATCTTGTCTAGTAGTCTATATTAACTAATTACTATTCCTAAGACCTAATATATAGTAACTTCTATTTTACTTTTCTCTTTATATAGTTTAAAGTATAAGTACTTTATAAGTTTATCTACTATTATTAAGATTCTATTGTATTTAACTCTTAATATTAAGTCTTTAGACTTAAGTAACTTTATAATAAAGTCTATTATTATAACTCTTTATAGTTATTCTAGTACTTCTACTAGTTATATTATTCTATATAGCGCGTATCTACTATATTTATTCCTATAGTATTCTATATAGTCTTATAATACTTCTATTACTAATTATCTTACTTTTAGAATATAATAGTCTCTTAGTAGTCTATCTAATATTTTATTAATACTTTAGTAACTATATACTAGTAATTTATAGAATTATTATATAAATTCTTTCTAAATCTTATTTAGAATATATATTCTTCTATAAGCTTATATAAATCCTCTTTAGATTTCTAATTTCTTTATTTTTTTAGATACTTTTTATATTATTTTCTAAATCTATTTATCTAGTTTACTATTCTTTCTTTTAAATATTATAGCTATCTTAGGTATATTTAAAACTAAGTATCTTTCTTTATTCTTAACTAGAACTATACTAGTAGCACTTACTTCTTTTTATAAGTCTAGTCTTCTACTAAAAGTATTTATAAATTAGTTATCTTTCTCTTTTATATATATAATTTCTATATTAAATATTAATAGGTATTCTTACTATCTTATATAGCGTTATAATAATTCTTTATTTATTATAAATCCTATAAGATTCTTATAGTCTATATAGACCTTTATCTAGTACTTTACTTCTTATAAGTATACTCTCTATTATTTAAATACTTTATAGATTACTAGTATCTCTTTATTATAGATTAGGTAGTTAAGTTCTACTATTTTTATTTTCTTAGAGAAGTATTTAACTAAGTATTCTTTTTTAGTCTCTAGATCTTCTTGTATTAGTACTATTCTATAGACTAAATTAGATGTATCTATTTTTACTATTACTAGTAGGTCTAGGTTATATATTTTAATAACTAGGTTCTCTATAAACTTTCTTTTAATCCTTTTAAATACTTTATTTTATTCTTTTATCTATTTAAATAGTATATCTTTCTTTATAAGTCTAGTTATTAGTTCTATATCTTTAGAATATCTTACTATTAACTTTCTATAAAAGTTAGCTAGCCTATAAAATTGTTATACCTCTTTTAGGTTTTATAGTGTTAGCTATTTATTAATTGTTTTAATCTTTTCTAAGTTAATTTTAATTTTTCCTAGTTTAATAATAAATCTAAGGAAGTCTATTTCTTTTATATAGAATTTGTATTTTCTTATTTTTAAGAATAATTTATTTTTTACTAGCTTTTCTAGTACTTTGTGTATATACTATACGTATTCTTCTTCTATTTCTAAGAATATAAAGATATCGTCTAAGTATATAAATATAAATATATCTAAGTACTCTCTTAGTACTATATTAATTCTTTCCTAGAATGCTACTAGTGCGTTTATTAATCTAAATAGTATAACTAAGTATTTATATAGTCTATATTGTGTTCTAAATACTATTTTCTACTTATCTCTTTCTTTAATTCTAATCTAGTAGTAGGCGTTTTAGATATCTAGTTTTATAAAGACTTTTACTTTTTATAGCTTATCTTGTATTCTATCTATATATAATAAGGGGTATTAGTTTTTATTTATAATTGTATTAGTTTTCTTAAAATCTATATAAGGTCTTTTATTACTTATTCTTTTTTTGTTTATAAATATAAGTTTATATACTACTCTTAATTTAGATTCTTATATCTATCCTTTTTTTATTATATTTTAAATAAATACCTATTTAATTTTAGACTCTTCTTCTATTTTTCTATAGACTAGACTCTATTTTACGTCTTTGTCTTTTTCTAGTTCTATTACTAAGTTCTATAGTTAATATTCTAGAAGATAGTCTTCTAGCTCTATAAGCTGTTTTTCCTATTTCTTATATTCTTTAGGGAATTCTCCTTTATAGGTACTTATATTAGCCTTTAATATATCTATTTTATTATAGCTAATCTTTCTTATTCTCTAATTAATATATAGGTTAGTTATCTATAACTATAGTATACCTAGTATTATATCTTATTTGTTATTAATTGTTATTATATCTATAACTATATTCTTAATTATTATTCTTTCTAGTTCTAATATAGAGAGAACTATTTTAAACTATATAAGTTCTTAGAATAGTTTTCCTTTAATTATACTTAATTGTTAAGAGTACTTCTTTATTATATAGTATATTCTTTTTATCTTTATAAACTTCTTTAATATAAAGTTTTTTATTACTCTACTATTAATTATTAATTATACTTTCCTTTTTTAGTATATACTTATTTTTGTAATATATAGGCCTCTTATACTTTCTAGCTTCTTTTACTTAGGTATTTTTATAAATTAGCTATCTTTTTATAGTTATAGTCTTACTTTAAGTTTATATTTATTGTATTTTAGATACTTATTATATATGTATTTATACTATAGTCCTCCTTAGACGTATTTTTTAGATAGTTTTAGGCTAGGTCTTACTACTACGTATCTATCTTCTAGGATTATTTCTTATCTTTAGATATTCTCTACTATAATTACTCTTATATAATTATAACCTCTTCTTCTTATAAGCTATATATTATTATTTACTTTAGGATTTCTATATATAATATAATTCTTATCTAGGTATAATATCTATAATACTTTAAAATATACTAGGTGCTTTAGATCTATTATTTTATTATCCCTTTCTTAGTATTTACTTTTACTAGGTATATCTATTATTAGGATATAGTACGCTACTAGTATTCTTAGTATATAGGCTTTATTAATCTATTACGTCTTTTTTACAAGATATTACTATTCTCTTTATATAAGTATTCTTCTTACTATAACTATATATTACTTTATTTATTCTTAAAATAGTATAAACTTTATTTCTTTAGGATTATATTCTTTCTAGTCTTTATACGCTTTCTCTATACTTATAACTAGTAAGTATTTCTAAATAAACTTCTATTCTTTATTTTATTCCTCTATATTTATAGTTATATAGCTATTATAGCTATATATTATTAGCTAGGTATACTCTATTCTTTTTATACTAACTTGTTTCTTACTTCTTCTTAGTCCTTTAGAGGTAGCTATAGTAGTCTCTTTATCTAGTACTAGTCTTTTGGCTTAGATTAATAGTACTAGGGGCTCTTCTCTTTCTAGATCTTCTACTAGTAAGTCTATTACTTAGGCTATCTCTTTTAGCTAAGCTTTTATCTTTTCTTTTATTATAGCTACTTTATATCTCTATTTCTATAAAAACTATACTACTCTTTATTTACTAAAAAGATATATATAGTAGTTATTATTATAATAAAAGGTCTAATAGAGTATTATATATTATACTTTTTTACTCCTAGCTACTTTTTCTTATAGTTTAGCCTATACTTATAGTACTTCCTTCTTCTTTTTAGTTATTTTTAACTAAGTTTCTTTTTTTAGGTCTTTACTCTTATAGTCTTTTATAAAGTATCTTAGTTTCCTATATTTATAATATACTATATCCTTCTTCTTTTTTAATTAGTAGTCTTTTACGTAGTAGCCTAGCTTACTATAATTAAAGTACGTAAAGTCTTTATTTTTCTTTTTTTTTCTATCTTTATTAGTATTAAGGACTATAAAGTCTCTCTTGTTATAGTTCTAGGTGTAACTTTTATACTTGTTTTTCTTCTATTCTTAGAGATTATTATTAATCTATATTACCTATTACTTTAGAGCTTCTAGTATCCTTAGTTTTTCTATATATATTATCTTATATTAGATCTTAGAGTTAAGTCCTTACTTAAATTATAATATTAAGGCTAACTTATTCTATTCTATATTTTGTAATAGTTATTTAAATTATAATATGTACTTAGAAATACTCTAACTTTGTATAAGCTTTTCTAGCTACTTTTTAGCTTATTAGGTAACGTCTATATCTCTAAATACTACTCTTATTTGTTTAGTAAAGTATTTATAACTTCTAAAAATAGCCCTAGTTTTATCCTTTTAGGTTATTAGGGCGTGTATTATATAGTCTATCTAGTAAGGTTTAAACTATCTTATTATATCTTCTTTAAGGTGTATTCTAATATATATTACCTTTTTTTCTTCTATATTAAAGTATAGTACTTGTATATCTATCTAGAGCTATACTAAGGCTATAAAAGGTCTTAGTTTCTCTCTTATTCTATCGAACTTCTTAAGTATAGGTATCTTAGGTAGTTTCTTTATTATACTTATTTCTAGGCATTATATAATTAATTCTATCTAGTTTTACTCTTTAATAATAGCTTTAATCTAGGCCTTATTTTACTTTACGTATTCCTAGAGTTCTTTATTTTAGGTTTCTAGTGCGTTAATTACTATCTTTATATCTTCTTTTTTAGAGATTAGATTATTTATATATTTTCTAACTATTTTCTATATAGTATTGTCTAACTTATATATTATTAGGTATTACTAGAGTTAACTTCTTAGTACTTAAAGAGTATTAGTAGATTAAGAGTTAATAGTAAAAGCTTAGGTTATAATCTATAATAACTATAAATAATAGAAGATATTTTATAACTATCTTGTATTAGTGTTCTATAGTTAAAGGATTAAATTACTAATACTATCTTAATAATATATATTATTACTAACTATATACTTACTATAATCTATAATCTATATTTACTAAGATTAATAGATTATAGATTACCTTAATCTATATTTACTAAAACCCTATAGATTATAGATTACCTTAGGTGTCCTAGTTATATATAGTTTCCTAATTAAAGTTATTACTTTACTTATCTTATACTTTATTAGTACCTAAGTTAGGATTAATTAGTTCTATCTTAATTCCTTCTATTATACCTATAACACTATCTCTTCTCTTAGGTAAGTCCTTATTTATCTATCTTAGGGCTAGTATTATTAATCCTATTTCTTTATTAATATAAAGTTCTTTATCTTCTTTTATACCTATTTTATCTATACATTATTACTATCTTCTTACTAATTACGTATTACGTAATAGTATTAAAATATTTCCTTATTCTTATTATACTTCTCTTAAATTAAACCCTAAGTCCTTTCTTTATATTATTTCTATAAACAATAGTAAGGCTTATAAAGTATATATTTGTGCAAATATATATAGTTCTTATAATATATCTAGTATCTCTCTTTCTAAGTATACGTTTATTATACTTATTCTAGCGTTTAGGCTTAATAATAATAAAGAGAGCTATTAACTAAACTTAAGAGAAATTACTATCTTAAATTATAGAGGCTAAAGCTAAGTATAAATAAATCTAGGAGCTTACGTAGAGTAAGCTAGTAGAGAATTAAGCTTGTCTCTTTTATCTTTATAAGATAAAGGCGTTAAATAATAAGAAATTAACTAAATAGTTAGTAGCTCTAGAAGCTAAGCTAGACTTAGATAATACGTTTAGTATTGCTATAGTAGGTCTTATATTAGATAATCCTATTACCCCTCTATCTAGTAGTAGTAATATTAGTTCTCTTAGTTTACTACTAGGCGTTCTAGAGGGTTTTAATTTTAGAAGTCCTCTAATTTCTTAGAGTAATTAAGATTATCCTCTAGTTCCTATATTTTTTCCTATAGTTGTCCTTTTTTATCTATACCTATCTATTCTACTAAGTAGTAGTTTCTTCTATTATAGAACTAGTATTATAAGATTTCTTTAATTTCCTATTCTTCTTATTCTCTATACGTATCTACTTTATATACTAGTAGTTCTATATTTTATAGTACTTATTCTAGTAAGGCTATATAGAATATTAGGTATATCTTTATCTTATTTAGTAGTTTTAGCTTAAATATAACTAGTATTACTTCTTTCTCTACTTTATATAGTCTTATCTTAACGTAGTCTAATTTTAAACTTAGTTGTTTACTCTTAATATTTTTTTATACTAACTATACTTTTTCTCTTTTTCTAAATTAGAGTCCCTTTTTATACTTCTTATTATAGTACTTTACTATTTAATTATATAAGAACTCTATATCTTGTCTTAGTTAATTATATATATCTTTAAGTCTATTAGTAAAGTTTTCTCCTCTTAGAGACTAAGATATCTAATTTCTTAGTATTTAGTATATATTAGGTTTAAATCTATAATTTACAAAGAAAGGTAATATTCTTATTACTATATTCTTTGCACTATTATATACTAACTATACTATAGGTAGTAACTATACTTAATTATTCTAGTTGTAGTTAAAGTAGCATTTTAAGTACTATTCTACTATCTAATTTATTTATTCTAACTATCTATCTATCTATAGATAATATACTGTAGATATTACGTATTATATTCCTAATTACGCTATTATTATTCCCTATAGTTTTAATATAAATCGTATATCTCTATCTATAATAATCTTGTCTAGTAGTCTATATTAACTAATTATAGTTCCTAGAACCTAATATATAGTAACTTCTATCCTACTTTTTTCTTTATATAGCTTAAAGTATAAGTACTTTATAAGTTTATCTACTATTATTAAGATTCTATTATACTTAACTCCTAATATTAAGTCTTTAGACTTAAGTAACTTTATAATAAAGTCTATTGTAATAACTCTTTATAGTTATTCTAGTACTTCTACTAGTTATAGTATCTTATATAGTATATATCTACTATATTTATTTCTCTAGTATTCTATATAGTTTTATAGTACTTCTATTACTAGTTATCTTACTTTTAGAATATAGTAGTCTCTTAGTAGTCTATCTAATATCTTATCTATTCCTTAGTAACTATATACTAGTAATTTATAGAATTATTATATAAATTCTCTCTAAATCTTCCTTAGAATATATATTCTTCTATAGGCTTATATAAATCCTTCTTAGATTTCTAGCTTCTCTATTTCTTTAGTTACTTCCTTTATTACTTTTTAAATCTATTTGTCTAGCTTATTACTTATCTTTTTAAGCGTTACAGCTATTTTAAGTATATTTAGAACTAGGTATCCTTCTTTGTTCTTAACTAGAACTATACTAGTAGCGTTTACTTCTTCTTATAAGTTTAGTCTTTTACTAAGGGTATCTATAAACTAATTATCTTTCTCTTTTGTATATATAATTTCTATATTAAATATTAATAGGTATTCTTACTATCTTATATATTATTATAATAATTCTTTATTTATTATAAATCTTATAAGATTTTTATAGTCTATATAAACCTTTATTTAGTACTTTACTCTTTATAGGTATACTCTCTATTATTTAAATACTTTATAGATTACTAGTATCTCTTTATTATAGATTAGGTAGTTAAGTTCTACTATTTTTATCTTCTTAGAGAAGTATTTAATTAAGTATTCTTTTTTAGTCTCTAAGTCCTCTTATATTAGTACTATTCTATAGACTAAATTAGATATATCTATTTTTACTATTACTAGTAGGTCTAGGTTATATATTCTAATAACTAGGTTTTCTATAAACTTCTTCTTAATCTTTTTAAATACTTTATCGTATTTCTTTATCTATTTAAACAGCGTATCCTTTTTTATAAGTCTTGTTATTAGTTCTATATCTTTAGAATATCCTACTATTAACTTTCTATAGAAGTTAGCTAGCCTATAAAATTATTGTACCTCTTTTAGGTTCTTTAGTATTAGCTATTTATTAATTAATCTAATCTTTTCTAGGTTAATCTTTATTTTTCCTAGTTTAATAATAAATCCTAGGAAGTCTATTTCCTTTATATAGAACTTATATTTTCTTATTTTAAGAAATATTTTAGCTTCTACTAGCTTTTCTAGTACTTTGTATATATATTATACGTATTCTTCCTCTATTTTAGAGAATATAAAGATATCGTCTAGGTATATAAATGTAAATATATCTAAGTACTCTCTTAGTACTATATTAATTCTTTCTTAGAATACTACTAGTGCGTTTATTAAACTAAATAGTATAACTAAGTATTTATATAGTCTATACTATATTCTAAATACTATTTTCTATTTATTACTTTCTTTAATTCTAATTTAGTAGTAAGTATTCTAAATATCTAACTTTATAAAGATTGTTGCTCTTTATAGCTTATTTTATATTACGTCTATCTATAGTAATAGGTATTAGTTCTTGTTTATAATTACGTTAGTTTTCTTAAAATCTACGTAAAGTCTTTTTTTATTTATTCTTTTCTTATCTATAAATATTAGTCTATGTACTACTCTAGATTTAGATTCTTATATCTATCCCTTTTTTATTACGTTTTAGATAAATACCTATTTAATTTTTAATTCTTCTTCTATTTTTTAGTAAACTAGGCTCTATCTTACGTCTTTGCCTTCTTTTAGCTCTATTACTAAATCCTATAGCTAATATTTTAGAAAGTAACTTTTAGGTTCTATAAGCTATTCTTTCTATTTCTTATATTCTTTAGGGAATTCTCCTTTACTAAGGCTTATATTAGCTTTTAATATATCCTTTCTAGAGTAACTAATATCTCTTATTCTCTAATTAATGTATAGGTTAGTTATCTATAACTATAGTATACCTAATATTATATCTTATTTGTTATTAATTGTTGTTATATCTATAACTATATTCTTAATTTCTAGTCCTTTTAGCCTTAGTATTAAAAGTATTGTCTTAAACTATATAGGTTCTTAGAATAGTTTTCCTTTAATTATACTTAGTTATTAAGGGTATTTCTTTATTATATACTCTATTCCTTATATTTCTACAAACTTCTTTAATATAAAGTTCTTTATAGCTCTACTATTAATTATTAATTATACTTTCCTCCCTTAGTATATACTTATTTTTGTAATATATAGGCCTCTTATACTTTCTAGCTTTTCTTACTTTAGTATCTTAGTAAACTATCTATTTTTCTAAAGCTATAGCCCTACTTTAAGTTTATACTCTTTGTATTTTAGATATTAGTTATATATATATTTATACTATAGTCCTCCTTAGACGTATTTCTTAGATATTTTAGGTTCTAGCCTTACTACTACGTATCTATCTTCTTAGATTATTTCTTATCCTTAGATATCTTCTACTAGAATTACTCTTATATAGTTATAGCCTCTTTTCCTTATAAGCTATATATTATTATTTACTTTAGGATTTCTATATATAGTATAATTCTTGTCTAGGTATAATATCTATAATATTTTAAAGTGTGCTAGGTATTTTAGATCTATTATCTTGTTATCTCCTTCTTAGTACTTATCTCTACTAGGTATATTTATCGTTAGAATATAGTATACTACTAGTACTCTTAGTATATAAGCTTTATTAATCTATTACGTCTTTCTTATAAAGTATTCCTATTCTTACTATATAAGTATCCTTCTTACTATAACTATATATTACTTTATCTATTCTTAAAATAGTATAAACTTTATTTCTTTAAGATTACGTTCTTTCTAGTCTTTATATACTTCCTCTATACTTATAACTAGTAAGTATTTCTAAATAAACTTCTATTCTTTATTTTATTCTTCTATATCTATTATTATATAGCTATTATAGCTATATATATCTAGCTAGGTATACTTTATACTTTTTATACTAACTTACTTCTTACTTTCTTATAGTCTTTTAGAAGAAGCTATAGTAGTTTCTTTATCTAGTACTAGTCTTTTAGCCTAGATTAATAGTACTAAGGGCTTTTCCCTTTCTAGATCTTCTACTAGTAAGTCTATTACTTAGGCTATTTCTTCTAGCTAAGCTTTTATTCTTTCTTTTATTATAGCTACTCTATATCTCTATTTTTATAGGAACTATACTACTCTCTACTTACTAAAAAAATATATATAGTAGTTGTTGTTATAATAAAAGGTCTAATAGAGTATTACGTATTATACTTCTTTACTCCTAGCTACTTTCTCTTAAGGTTTAGCTTATACTTATAGTGCTTCTTTTTTCTTTTTAGTTATCTTTAACTAAGTTTCTTTCTTTAAGTCCTTACTTTTGTAGTCCTTTATAAAGTATCCTAGTTTCCTATATTTATAATATACTATATCCTTCTTCTTTCTTAATTAGTAATCTTTCGCGTAGTAGCCTAGTTTACTATAGTTAAAGTACGTAAAGTCTTTATTCTTCTTTTTCTTTCTATCTTTATTTACGTTAAGGATTATAGGGTCTCTCTTATTATAGTTCTAAGTATAAGCTCTATACTTGTTCTTCTTTTATTCTTAAAAATTATTATTAATCTATATTACCTATTACTTTAGGGCTTCTAGTTTTTATAGTTTTTCTATATAGATTATTTTATATTAGATCTTAGAGTTTAGTCTTTACTTAAATTGTAATATTAAGGCTAATTTATTCTATTCTATATTCTATAATAGTTATTTAAATTATAATATATATTTTAGAATACTCTTACTCTATATAAGTCTTTTAAGTCTCTCTTTAGCTTATTAGGTAATATCTATATCTCTAAATACTACTCTTATTTATTTAGTAAAGTATTTATAACTTCTAAAGATAGCTTTAGTTTTGTCCTTCTAGGTTATTAGAGAGTATATTGTATAGTTAGTCTAGTAAGGTTTATACTATCTTATTACGTCTTCTTTAAGGTATAATCTAATATATATTACCTTCTTTTCTTCTATATTAAAGTATAGTACTTATATATCTATCTAGAGTTGCGCTAAGGCTATAAAAGGTTTTAGTTTCTCCTTTATTCTATTAAACTTCTTAAAGACAAGTATCTTTAGTAGTTTTTTTATTATACTTATCTCTAGTTATTATATAATTATTTCTATTTAGTTCTATCCTTTAATAATAGCCTTAATCTATACTTTATTCTATTTCGCGTAATCTTAAAGCTCTTTATTCTATATTTCTAATACATTAATTACTATTTTTATATCTTCTTTATCTAAGATTAAGTTATTAATTTAGTCCTTAATCGTTTCCTATATAGTACTATTAGACTTATAGCTACTCTTAGGGGCTTTACTTATTTTAGTTAAACTTTCTACTATCGTGTTAGCTAGACTGTGCGCTACTTACGCTTTACTTCTCGCAATAACTAAATTAGCAAGGTGTTATTAGGTGTTACTAGAGTTAACTTCCTAGTGCCTAAAGAGTATTAGTAGATTAAGAGTTAATAGTAAAAGCTTAGGTTATAATCTATAATAACTATAAATAATAGAAGATATTTCGCAACTATCTTATATTAGCGTTCTATAGTTAAAGAATTAAATTACTAATACTATCTTAATAATACGTATTATTACTAACTATATACTTGCTATAATCTATAATCTATATTTACTAAGATTAATAGATTGTAGATTACTTTAATCTATATTTACTAAAACCTTATAGATTATAGATTACCTTAGGTATCCTAGTTATATATAGTTTCCTAATTAAAGTTATTACTCTACTTATCTTATACTTTGTTAGTACCTAAGTTAGGATTAATTAGTTCTATCTCGATTCCTTCTATTACACCTATAATATTATAGCTACTTATAAGTGCTTTCGCTACTTATTTAGTTAAACTTTCTACTATCGTGTTAGCTAGACTATACGTTACTTACGCTTTACTTCTTATAATAACTAAATTAGTAAAGTATAATAGGCCTCCTATTATTAACTATAGAGACCTATATTAAGAGTTAGTAGATTAAGAGTTAATAGTAAAAGTCTATATAGTAATCTATAATAACTATAAATAATAGAAGATATTTTATAACTATCTTGTATTAGCGTTCTATAGTTAAAGGATTAAATTACTAATACTATCCTAATAATACGTATCTTACTAACTATATACTTAATATAGTCTATAATCTATAGTTACTAAGACTAGTAGATTATAGATTACTTTAATCTATAATCTATAAGTACTAAGAGTCTATAATCTATAGTTACTAAGACTAGTAGATTATAGATTACTTTAATCTATAATCTATAAGTACTAAGAGTCTATAGATTATAGATTACTCTAGGTGTCCTAGTTATATATAGCCTCCTAATTAAGATTGTTACCCTACTTATCTTATACTTTGTTAGTACCTAAGTTAAGATCAATTAGTTCTATCTCGATTCCTTCTATTATATCTATAATAGCCTAGAATACTACTAAGGTTCTCTTAAAAGTAAGTATAACTATATTAACTATAATCTTTAAATATTTCCTTTTTATTTCTTACCCTAATTACTAGTAAAAAAGGTTAGCAACTAGGGCTTCTTTTTTCCTAACTTTAGGTTTTTATTTTTAAATTAAGGTTTCTCTAATTTAAAATCTTTATTCTTCTAGTAAGGCTTTTAGTATCTTTTCTAGTTACTAACCCTTTCTTCTTCTAGCTTTTTAGCTAGAGAACTAGGCTACTACTAGTCCTTTATTAGTTCGCTCCTAGGTAAAGGTTAAGACTTCTACTAATCTTGTCTTTTATTAAGTACTTTATACTCTTAGGTAAGTACTAGACGTTTTTCCTTATAAGGATTTAATTAGAATTAAGTAGATCTATCTTTACTTATATTATAGACTACTTTTAGTCTAGTTATAGTAACTACTATTTCTATATTTTAAAGTACCCTTTTAAAGTCCTCTTAGGAGCTAACGTTATTTAAACTTCTATTACGTTAGAGCTTAGTTTAATATACTTTAGGTATCTTTAACTAGATATATAAGATCTTTAGTTTATTGTTATTATTAAGCTTAATAAATATATTAGAGAGGATAGCTTCTTTCTTACGTAGATATAGTAAGAAGAAATTAACGCTATTACTACTACACTATTAATAGTTCTAGAACTTAGAGTAGTTTTAAAACTTTGTTAATACTAGGTCCTAGACTAGCTAGCGCTATTCTACCTTTAATCTATCCTAGGTCTAAATAACTTTATTATTAATCTTCTATTATAGTAGTTTATAATAGATATTATATTAGATTATATTTAATACCTAATAGAGTCTTGTATTAGTATCTTCTAGAGCTTAAACTAATCTAAAAGTAGTTTCTATATTTCTAGCCTAGGTTTATACCTATTATAGCGTAGGTTATTACTTTTTAAAGCCTAACTTAGGTCTTAGTAGTACTTTATTAAGTATACCTATAAGTTTACTTATATTATTATAGGCTACCCTAGGGTAGCTTATAGTAGTTCTACTACTACTAGTACCTAGTAGTATATATAATACTATATTAACTTAGTCCTCTAACTTTATAATTACTTTAGGTAGAGAACTATTACTTTATACTTTAAATAAAGCGTTTATTAATTTTTAAATAAACTACTATAGAGTTTCTTTTATTAGCTCTAATAAAGCTCTTTCTAAGAAAGTAGTATTACTCTCTATTCTCTTTAGAAGGGGTATAGAGTCTATTGCTTACCCTAGGGCGTTCCTCTAGAGCGGCGAGGGCTTATTAGATAATAAGCTATTTATAACTACGTTACTAGCCTCTATATTTTAGGAAGATAGTAGGTTAGTCTTAGAGAGGCTTTACTAAGCTAACTAGCTACTACGTATAACTCTTTAATTAGCTATAATAAATTTAATCTAATAACTACTTTTTAGTTAGAGTAAGAAGGATTTAAATTATAAAGAGTATTTAGTAGGAGTTAGATATAATAGAATAATAGGTATATTAATAAAGTAAGACAAATCCTTAAAGGATTTATAGGCTTATAAAGGTGTTTATATATCTAAGGAGCGTACGTAATCTTAAGTAGCTCTAAAGGTAATCTTAGGAGTGCCTAAGGAGCTTAAAGGGAGGTTTAAAAGAAGAGGTTTAAAGAGAGGTTTTAGGTAGGGAGAAAAGTACCTATAATAATATATTTAGGAACGCTTTTATTCTATATAAGCTTTTTAAGTCTCTTTTTAGCTTGTTAAGTAACGTCTATATCTCTAAATACTACTCTTATTTGTTTAGTAAAGTATTTATAACTTCTAAAGATAGCTTTAGTTTTATCTTTTTATATTATTAGAGTGTGTATTATATAGTCTATCTAGTAGGGTTTAAACTATCTTATTATATTTCCTTTAAAGTATATCCTAATATATATTACCTTCTTCTCTTCTATATTAAAGTATAGTACTTATACGTCTATCTATAGTTGTACTAATACTATAAAAGGTTTTAGGTTTTTCTTTATTCTATTAAATTTCTTAAGTACTAGTATCTTTAGTAGTTTCTTTGTCGCACTTATTTCTAATCGTTAAGTAATTAGTTCTATTTAGTTCTATCCTTTAATAATAGCTTTAATCTAGGCTTTATTTTAATTCGCGTAGTCTTGCAATTCCTTATTCTAAGTTTCTAATACGTTAATTACTATCTTTATATCTTCTTTTTTAGAAATTAAATTGTTTATATAGTTTTAGACTGCTTTCTATACTATATTATCTAACTTATAGCTACTTAGGGGTGCTTTTACTACTTATTTAGTTAAACTTTCTACTATTATATTAGCTTAGACTGTATACTACTTACGCTTTGCTTCTTCTAATATCTTAATCGGTAAGGTGTAATAGGGCTTCTTGTGTCGACTCGAGAAACCTATTAGGTGTAGGTAGATTAGAAGTTAATATTAAAAGTTCGTGTTGTAATCTATAATAGGCTGTAAACAATAGATAATGTTTTGCAACTATTAAAGTATTGTCGCTTGTAGTTAATAATTGAATTACTAATACTATCCTAATAATGCGTATTACTACTACTATATACTTAAGGTAATCTGTAGATTACAAATATACTGTTCTTATAGATTGTTATTGATCTATAATCTACGTATACTAAGATTAATAGATTACAGATTACCTTAATCTATAATCTATATCTGCTAAGCCTAATAGATTATAGATTACCTTACGTATCCTAATTATGTACAGCCTCCTAATTAAGTTCCGGAATCTCTATATTATACGGTTCCGATTCTTCTATTATAGGACTAATTAGTTCTATTCGTAATTCCCTTATTACTGTTGTAACACCCTAGCTCTATAAAGTAGCTAATATAGCTAATAAACTACTTACTATATAGAGTAAAATACTTATAGGTAAGAACTAGCCTATACGCTTTATAGTATATTTAGCTAAGCTAAAAATAGTATTTAATTAAGTAAAAGATTACTAGAAAATACTCTAAAAAGATCTTAAAGTTATTAGTAAGTAGTTTAAGCTTATAAAAGAAACTAAAGCCTAGTATAAAGTAGTAGATAAGAACGTCTATAACTTTAATAAAACTAGCTTTTAAATAAGAGTAATTAAGTCTATAAAAGTTATTATATAGTAGAGTTGTAGTAGAGTTAGCTAAGTTAAGCTCTAAGGGAGCCTTAGTTAGTGTAAGGGAGTTATCCCTTATATCTCTTATTTTCGCACTAATGTTAGTAAGTTTGCAACTTACTAACATTGCAAAC
>JALNQF010000564.1:0-22227 GCA_028456385.1 Ophiosphaerella korrae | reverse complement strand
AATATATTAAATATATACGCTTAATATACTGTAATAGCTTATTTTTTAGAGTTAAATAGGTTATCTAACGTAAGGCTGCATCTAGTATTAAAGTAACAAATACGTAAGTTAGTTTAGTTTCGCCTAGTAGTTCGGCGTAAATAGGTCTATTAGTAGTAATACAAGTAACTTTATAGAATAAGGCCTACTTTATATGTGTATCTAGAATAGATTTAGCTACAATAGATAATACTAACAAGGCTATAATGTATTTTTAGTATATCTTATAACTAGTATTAGCTAGGAATACGTAATCTATAATTTGTTACAGAGCGCAATAATATTTATCTAGGAGCATGTATACGCACTAGCCTATAGGAATTCAGCTATAGTAGGGGGTTAAAATATATCTCTCCTTTCTAAGAGTACATTCTAAAATAGTAGACTACACTAGCGATATACTAAAATATATATATATTAACTAAGTTTACTAAATTATTATATACGCCCTATACTAATACGTTATCCTACTTACTAAAGTTAAAGCTTATTTCGACAAAGAGCACCGTACTATACTACTAAATATTAGGAGGAACATTGCTAATAAGGTTAAAGAAGCTAATAAGGAGGTTAGGTTAGTCTAAGAATACTATTAACTCTATCTCCTAAACGAGCCTATTAAGCAGATTAATAGCCTTACTCTCTACTATAAGTTATATCGCTGTTTACACTACAACTATATTAGTAGTAGCTAAGTAGCTAAGAGTAATATTATATAGTATATCTATAAAGCACATAATATTTACGTACTAAAGGGTACTAAGTAGTATTAAGAGGAATAGTATATAGAACAAGCTGTAATTATCCTAAGTTAGAGATTCTTCCTATCTACACTACTACAATTTAGCTCTCTACAACTTACGCGTTACTTTAAGGTATACAATAATAGTAAGTCCTATACTAGTAGCTACTAATTAGTAACTAACTAACTATTTAATTGTAGATAAAACTACTACACTAGGTATAACACTACTCTACAATCTATCTTCGCACAATCTATCCTTGTACAATCTATCCTCGCACGATCTATCCTCGCACAATCTATCCTTATACAATCTATTACTAATCGACCCGTCTATAATTAATCTATCCCTACACTATACTTCGAATATCCTATCTATATCTACTTAGCAACTAAGGAAGCAATTGCAAGAAGTAAAGATATAGGTAACATAAGAAAAAAAGTAATACTAGCTTATTATACTATAATAGATAACAGCGCAAACAAATCTATAGATTACTAATACTAAGTTTCTAGATATTCTAAGTAAAGTAGAGTTATAGCTAAATATATTAAAATATATTGCTATACTAGATAAACAAGAGGAGAAGAAACTATACTTCCTATACACTAGTGTTACTAGTATAGTCTAAACATAGTAGAATATTACTATAAAGATATTAAGGTATACTTGTATTTAGGTTATACAAGAAGACTTTAAGGATATCCCTCTATTTCTACTAGAGCTATATTAATACTTAAGTACCTCTTATATAATTTTACTCTAGAAGATATTCGTCTTCTTTTACTAGATATTCGATAATTAAGTAGCACTCCTATCTTCCTTTAGAGTACAATCCTATTAGAGGGTAGTATAGGAATAGATAACACAATACCTAGACTTAGAAGGTTGTATATATACTACTATTAACGCAAAACACGACTATACACAATTAAACTTAATAGAAAGGCTATACTATAACTTCTAGATATCTCTTCTTAAATAGACAAGTTAATTAAGCGATCTTAAACTCGCACTTATTATACCTATCGCGTTCCTATTACTTCTACTAAATAGTAACAGCTTCTAAGAAGTATACCGCTTTACGATAGAACTATCTGCGTTAAAGAAGATAGCTAGACTAGTAGTACTTTAATAATTACAAGATAAGTTTACTATACTAGAAGAATATAGTAAGTAAATAGTAGAAGCTTTACAGAGTCTAATACAAAATAAGGCTAATTTACTAATATAAGAATAAGAAGAGGCTAAAAGTATTTATATTACCTAAGAGAACTAGAATAGGGTAGTAGTAGATAACTTTAAGACTTAGGTATATTAGTATTTAACAATAGCATACTCTACTCTAATAAATTAGATTATTAATACTATGCGCTATAGTAGTCGCTTTTAATATAGAGAAAATATAGATACCTTTGTATAGTAGTAGAGAGATGTTGTTACTCTACGTAGAATAAAGACTAGTCTATCTTCCTTTAACAATATAGTATAGCAAGAATATTATACTACAGTATAACTCCTTTAGCAACTTATATTTACTAACCTAGATTAACAACTCTCTACTATTCCCTAGGACGTATTTGTTAATAATCTAATATTAACGAGGCCTAGGTACACTATATTTAATCCTAAAACAAGTCTACTAAATCTATATAAAGATTTTATATATAAATAAGTTATTAATATAACAATATCTAAAGAGTTAAAAGGTATTGCAATATCTAATACCTTGGATCTCCTTTAAGTTAAGAAATACTTATAGCGAGTACAAGACTTCCTTGTACACTTACTATACTTAGTATACCTTGTAAGTAGCTAACTAGTAAGAGGGACTAAACTTCTTAGCGTCTACTATACTAACTAGGGTAATAGCTAGATCTAAAATATATTCTTGTATAATAGCCTTGTAGCTATTGTGCTACAATACTACAAAGGATTTAACTAGGATAAATTAACTAAAACAATTTACTAATTTCTTCTTTAAGAGGTAGGTAGCCTACTTATATAGTACTTGTAGCTTGTTAGGCTATTTTATTATTAACTATAGTTCTATACTATTAATCTAGAGTACTATATATAAGTATAAAGCACCTTACTCTAGCTAGACCCTAATAGCTAAGAATACCTTATAGCTAAGATCTTAGGTTAAGTTATTACAAAAGTAACAAGTCTATAGATAGAGTAAGAGATATCTATTAGTATACTTCGGCACCTTATTATTACCTTTAGTTAGCGAATAGATAGCCTAAATAGACTTCAAGAGCTCTCTAAAGAAGACGTAGATAAGATACTAGAAGAGTTAGATAATAAGGTGCGTAAAATATAAGCTAGTTACTCTATATAAATAGCCTAGGAAGTCTATACTATAGACATATCGCGTCTATCTTTATAGGGGTATAGCTAGGTAGAGGCTTATTTTAAGACCTTTTTATAGTAGTATAAGGCGTTAGGTTTTATAAAGATAGATAAAGAATATAGCTAGTATATAAATATACTTACTAAGTAGAAGTAATACTAACTAGTAGAGCGTAAGTAAGCTATATTACGCCTACTCTTACAAGTTATATTTAGCTAGTCTACCTAGTTTAGAGGCGAGTAAGAAAGAGTACTAAAGGCTATCCTTAGAGGCGATGTAGTTGTACTATATATTACTAGCACTAGATCTAGGAAAAGCCTTATATTTTTCTTCCTAGCCTACTACTAGGGGTATAGCTAAACTATTATTATTGTACCTCTTGTAGTACTTTACTAGGACCTCTTAGAGCGATATAAAGAGCTCTCTATTAATACTATAGTATAGTCTACTAAAGGCTATAGAGAAGACGCAAAGATTATCCTAGCTACCCTAGAGAGTATTAGTAATATACGTTTTATCGAATTTGTTTATAGACTTAGCATTTCTAGCTAATTAGAGTATATTATAGTAGACGAGTTCTACTATGTATTACTACCTAATATCTATTTCTAGCTATATCTACTATAGTTAAAGACATTAGTGTAGTATTAGATAGGGCTTATACTGCTATCTATAACTATTCTATTCTAGGAGCAAGATAGAGTATTTTAACTACTTAGCCTACTATCTAATATACAAGTATTCTAGGAACCTACTATTTATGCTAATATCTCCTATTAAGTAGAATATGTTACTAAATAGAATTAGTAGGTAGCTAAAGATATAGCTTAATATATTACTAAATAACTATAGGAATTCTACAAGATACTAGTATATGTAGATCTAGCCTCTATAGTAGATAAGCTTACTACTATCTTATACTATAACTAATTCTACAAATAAATATTAGAACAAGATAAGAGTACTAACTAGAGGGAGTTTTATGCACTAGAAAAGGGTATACTAGTAGCTACTAATATATTTACAGCTAGTATTAACATCCCTAATATTTATAGTGTCTTCTAGTTTAGCAAGCTAGAAACTATTATTAGGTAGATACAAGAATCTAGGAGGAGTAGTCGTAATAGTAATCCTAGTATTACCTACCTAGTGCTTAGGTTATACGTGCTAAACTACTATTTTAGTAAGGCTAATACATCCTATTAGATAAGGGTAGATGTATTTATCTAGTCTAGGGAAGGTAACTATATATGCTAGTAGTAGATCCTAGATTAATACTTTAATAACAACTAAAAGAAACGTATATACAAACTAACTAAAGCAAAGTGCAATATTTACAAGATAGCCTTTTATAGTAGTTCTTAGTTAGGGTATATATAGTATTTAATAATACTAACTACAATACTAATAATAATACTAACTATAATACTAACTATAGTGCTAGTAACAATAACTATAGTGCTAGCAACACTAATAATAGTACTAGTAACAACACTAACAGTGTTAGCAACAACACTAACTATAGTACTAGTAATACTAACTATAGTGCTAGTAACACTAACTATAGAGCTAGTAATAACAACTATAACTACAATAATAACTACAATAGCTAACCTAGTACACAATCCCTAGAGGTATACAACACTATCTATATTAACAAGTAAGACTAACTATAGTAGTATTTAGTTAGTATAAAGCCTAAAAAGATAAAGGTAGATAGATATAGAAAGCCCTATATAATTAACCCTACTAACTATACTAATAAAAAAGCGTTTATAGACTAATAGTATATTTTTATATATTTAAGAGAGGCTACTACTTATATAAAACAGTATCCTTAACACTATAATAGTAAAGCGTTACTAAATCTTTATCTATCTAATACTAAGTAGTACGCTAGTAATAACGACTAGATTTTAATACTACTATACACCTTATATCTAATACTAAGCGTACATTGCTCTTTGTTAAGTAGTTACCTGCAATACAGCTATTTTAGATTAAGTACTATATTATATATTTTATTAAAAGGGACAACTTTAACTATTATAGAAGCTAATGCACTAGGGCTCCTAATAGTAGCCTAAGGCGCCTTAACTAACTCGTTAACTAATACTACTAGAAAGTAGGCAACAAATAGGACAGTAGGTCTTATTAGCATTACTTTATACTAGCAAACTACTGTCCTAGATAGTAAATTAATAGCTTAGGATAAGTATACAAAAAACCCTAATAAGGTAGAGAATGTATTAACAACTACGTAATTCGAGATATTTAGGCTACCCTATAGGAAAATAGTAAAAGGGCGCAATAGCTATAGGTAGAATATATCTACAAAATACTTAAACCTTTATTCGACCCTAAGAAAAAGGAAGACTTTAAATAATACTTCTAAGGTAGTAAGAAATATAGAGATAACTACAAGGCTAGTTTTATCGCCTTAGATATAAATTAGATTATATAACAATACTTTATTAGCCCTATATATATACTAGAAAAAGACCTCTTACTATAATATAAGGCTACAAGGGAAAAGAAGTACAACACTAAATATTATAGTAAACGAGAGTAGGGAGATATACTCTTCCTAGAGGAGATAACTATAAATATAGATAGAGTAGGTAATTAATACTTTTATTATAATATACAAGTAGTAGTAGTAAGAGACTAGTATATTTATTACGTAATAGTACAGTATATAGTAGTAGTAGTAGACTAGCATATTTATTGCGCGATAGTACGATATATAGTAGTAGTAAGAGACTAGTATATTTATTACGCGATAGTACTATATATAGTAGTAGTAAGAGACTAGCACTTTTTATTATATAATAGTACTGCGTGTAGTAGTAGTAGGAGACTAGTACTTTTCTCCTCCTACTTTTACTTTACGCCCTATTAGGGTTAGCTCTATACTAGTGTCTCTTAGTAGGGTATATAAAACCTACCTCCCCTACTCTATACTTACTCTCCTTTTACCTTACTACTACGTTCTTTAAGTAGCCTAGTTGTTAGCTTTAATACCTTTTGTATTAGTAAGCCTTTAAGAGCTAAAAAAAGTACTAATCTCCTACTATCTATAGCTATACCTTCTCGAGGTAGTATCTTACAAGATAACAAGTTCTTAAGCTGCTAGGAGCTAAGCACTACTATATCTAGTAAAGTTTAGCTATAGCTCCTAGTTTTTAATTATTATAATTTATTTACAACTTTAATCTACAACTAACACTATCGTTTATATATTATAGCGCAAGAGGGGAGATAGGAAATTAGCACTTTTCTAGTCTAATACTAAAAAGTGCAATTCTCTTGTACTTGCCTATCTCTATGCCTAAGCTAGGTAAAGCTAAGTACTTACTTATATAGTTGTTAAGAGTAAGGATTAACGACTTACTAGACTATTATTTCTAATCGCTGTTTCTCTTTACGGGTTACTTAAAAGGGCTAGGATTTACATTAATTATTATCTTTAGATAGAAGACGTATTCTATAGTATTAATAAGTTTTATAGTAGATTACTATTTTAAAGCCTATACGCAACTATAGTACCTAGGAAGATAAAGAAAGTAGCAAAACTAGTAGTATATTAACTAGCTCTACTCCTAAATCCTATTATAGAGGATCTATATATAGAAAGTAGTAGTAATAGATTAGGTAGCCTTAATAACAAGGTAACGTCTAAGACGTACTAGTCTATAGATAATAAATAAGGTAAGTTTTAGAGTAAAAGTACACTTCTCCTACTCTCTCCTCCTCTTATTAGCTAGAGTATAGGCTTAATATTAGTTTAGCGAAACGTACTACTTTAGAAGGATTGTTTTCTAATATTAATTCTAAGGACGTAAAGGACTAGTTAGCCTATACAGCTACTAAGAAGTAGCGTGTAGAGCCTAATATTATTATAAAGGAACTTAGGGTAGTTAACCCTTCTAAGTTTAAGTATCGCAACCTTAAGGATATCTACAAGGTGTTCTAGGACACTAATTCCTTATTTAAGGCTATCTTCTATAAGTTTATTATACTAACTATATTAGCATATACTAAGTAATTAGTAAACTTACCTACTATAGATAATAACGTAATAGTAAGGTTATACACCTTTTATATTGTGTCTAAATTGCTAATATTAGAGAAGATAGAATAGATTAAGCGTTAAGTATTAGAACTAGATTTAGATTATTCTAAATAGCCTAAGAAGATGTATATTATATAGTGTATTTATCGTCTTAGGCGAGAGCTATTTAATACTACTAATACACCTTACAAGAAGTCTATAATAAGCTCTAAGACTTGCAATTTGCGTATGTATTACTTTTAGCGTATAGCTACTATATAGTATAAGAAGAATACACCTAAGGTAAATAAAGTAATATCAACTAAGTTTATTACCTAGTTAGATAATAAGCTTAAGAATACTAGAGGTAGTAATAGGGCTAATAAGAGTATTATTAAGACGGCTACTAAGATAGCTACTAAAACGACTATTAAGCTACCTACTAAGACGACTATTAAGCTACCTACTAAGGTAACTACTAAGACGACTATTAAGATAACTATTAAGCTACCTACTAAGCTAACTACTAAGCTAACTATTAAGTCTACTACTACACTAGCAAAAACAACTAGGAGCTAGAAGATAAATATAAGTAAAGATACTATAAATAAAGGTAAAGTTAGAATAGCCTCTTTACCTCTTAATACTAAAGTAACTAGAAGACGTAATAGTAGAATCTAGTAAGTTACTATACTAGCACTACGCACTTAAGGATAGGCCTTAGCTGTATTATCTAGTAGGGTAACTACTAAGAAACTAGCATTAATGCCTAACACTAAAGGGAGATAGAAGAGGCACTAAGTAGATAATGTTATTAAGTGCAACATTTGTAAGTTAATAAGATACAAGTACCTTAGGTAGCCTAATACTTATACTAGTAAGATAATTAGGTAGTCTACTACAATTAGCTAGATCTAAAAGAGTCTAACTAGAAATAACAACTATATTAATCTAAAGTAGTAGTAGTTTTACAAGATACTTATAGGTAAGGCTAGACTTCTTATAGCTAATTATTTAATTAGCTATAGCTATAGAAAAAAACTAGTTAACTAGATTAATAGATTAAAGTATAACAAGAAGAATTTATCTAAGGTAGTCTAAAAGTAGCTCTAGCTAGATAATATAGAAAGGCAACAAAGTAAGAGCAAGGTAGTAGAAGTAGTAGGGTATTTTAAGAAGGTATAGATTATAGCGATTAACTAGATTACTATAGAATTACGTAAATATATTTAACAAGTATAGTTCTTATTTAAGAAAGAGATAGACAAAGTAGAAAGTAATAATAAGTTAGCTATAGACAAAGTAAAGGTTATTAATAAACTTAATATTAAGCCTAGTCTTTCTAAGAGTATTACTAGCAATCTATTTGTAAGAATAGATTGCAATAACAATACGTACTACAATAGAGTATACAACCTAGATAAGCTATTTACTATATCTAAAATAATAGTAAAAGAGTACAAGGCTAGACTTATAAAACTAGGGATTAAGTATTATAGTTACCTAGTTATACCTAGGCAAAAGTTAGCACTACTATTTTAGCTGCAAGTAACTAGTATAGGCAAGATTATTAACTAAGTAAAGCAGCAATTAACAATAGGTAAAAGGCGCTGTAGCTATCTTATTGTAGATAGTATAGGGCTAGGTAAGACAAATTTAATATTAGCTACAATACTAGTAGTAAGTATACTGTATACGTATAAAGTAGTAGGAGATTAGTACTTTTTATTAGAAAGAAAAAAAAAGTACTAATCTCTTACTACTCCTATAGGGCTCTCCTACAAGTAGTAGTACTAATTAGAATATAGACAATTAACTATAAGCTAAACAAGTTAAGTAAGTTGTATAATAAAGTAGACTTTATAGGGATTAAAGAGTACTATTAGCTATATATATTGTTTTAGCTAATACAGTCTTATTTAGTAATATAAGTAGTACGCAATACAGCTTCGTTTAGCAATAGCTTTAACGTGTACATTTATAGGATAAGCAATAACAAGAAGGAGTAGGTATTGCTGCTAGGAGTTAAGCACTTCTAGGGTAACCTCTTACGCGACAGTACAATATTTAATCTAGGACATATTTGCACGCAATATATAATTCTTGTTATAACCTATTAGACGTTTATATTACAATATAGAGCAAGAAAAGTACGTAAGTAAGCTAAGTAGAACTAGGTAGTTAACTATAAAAAGTAGGATAACTAGATAGAGTTTATTACGTTAACTAGTATAGTAATCTTATACCTATTTTTATTTAAAGGGCTTATACTCTATATAGTTTTAGATAAGTACTAGATTTTATAAAGAGATAAGACGTAAGTATTTTTTATAATTAATAAGGTATAGGCTGTATTTTATAGGTTAATATTAGTAACACTAGTACTTTAGCGTACTAATACGTTTAGGACTTAATTAAAGCTACTCTATAACCTAGATATAGACTATTTAGTAGTAACCTTTGTTGCATTAAACCTAAGCACTAATATTTACAATAATAACCCTCTACTAGAAACTTAACCGTACTATATTATAGCTTCTGCGTTCTAGAAGTAGATTAGCTATTAGAAACAAGGAGTAGAGCAAGGGCGAGTTTTAAAGATTATGTAGGACGAGGTAATAACAAAGTAGAAGTACGACTCTAAGTATGTTACCTACCCTAATAGTAATACACATATTATAGGTAGCCTACTACTAAAGTATAGCGTGCACTAACTCTATATTAGTAATAGTAAGGAAGTAACAAAGAAGTATAATAAGCTAGTTAAGCTGTTTTTGTTAAAGCTATATACGTATAATACTAAGTCTAGTGTAATAAGACTAAATAGGTAATACTCTTAGTTACTTAGCTTAGTATGCTTCTACTATATACTTGCGGTAGCTAGGTTATTCTACTAAGTTAAGGATAACAAGAGGCTAGAGTAGCTATATACTCTACATAATTGTAAGAAGTATAAAGTAGTACTATAGATAATTATAAAGGATATCAAGTAGCACGATCTAGAGCTATTACTAGATAAGCTACTAGTAGATATAGAAGAGAACAATATAGTTTTTATAGGGATGTTTATAGTATACTTAGAGTAGATTTATATACTCCTAGCCTTAATTAAGTAATAAGTTCTAGTTAAGGGAGAGAAGGTAGTAATTTTTAGTTAGAATCTATTTAAGCAATAGATTATTAACTACTTACTTAACCTTTGTAGGATGCAGTCTAAGGCTCTACTTACTAAATACGCACCTAAAAAGAAGAACAAGATATTAGCTAACTTTTACTAAGTACTAGCAAGGTAGGCTTTAGAGAGGAACAAGATAGTATATAAGTTTAATATTAATATTATTATTCTTAGTATTAACTAAAACACTAGGCTTAACCTATAAGACTTTTATGCGCAGATAATTATAACAAGGCTATACGTATTAATAACAGTATTTATATAAGGGATTAGGCGTTTAGTATAGATTAGTTAAGACTAATAGGTACTTATTATAGAGCTTTTTAACAACAAGTTATAGAACTTAAATACGCTACTTAAGAGCCTTTTCTATACTATACTAGTATTAACAGTAGGTATAGATTTAGCAACACTAATACGTATAACGATTAGAGAAATTAGCGAGGAAAGAGAAGAAGAAGTACTAGAGTAAATTAAATTTAACGTTAGTAGACTACAAGGGTTTGTAATCCTAGAGAGTAGGCAAGCGATATATAGGTCCTATCCTAAATAGGAGGTAGTATACAACAATCTACTAGAAGCTAGTAAGTTATAGGTGTTTAGTATAGAGGGTGTACAGGAGATTTAGTCTTTTTAAAGAAAAAGAGCTAATCTCCTAGGCGCCCTACTATTAGGAGATAATAAGATATACTAACGTAGTATAGGCCCTAAGAGTATAGTAAGGAGCTTTATACAATAACTATATAGTAATATTTTATAAGTAACGTATAAGTCTAGTAGGGTATTTAGTATAAAGGAGCGTAGTTTAGTTACAAAGCATGTAGATATACTAGGTAATATACTTAACTCTCGCCCTTATATAGATATAGACTAAGTTAAGACTATAGACAAGCTGTAAGGTATAATAGTATAGTTATCTAAGTTAGGGGTAGTAAAGAATTTATAGTATAACCTATTCTTAGCTAGTATTATAGAGTAAAATAATTAGAATAATTAAGAGGATAAAGGGAGTATAATAAATTTAGATACTAAAGAAGAAGATAATAGGGAGTAGTTTTTTAATGCTAAGTTTGCACAATTACTATTAGTAAAGTAGCTAGTAATTACTTTAGTAAGGTATAAGAAGAACTAAGTACTACTTAGTCTTAAAGCTAAGAAGGCGATACAAGCGTAGGTATAGAAAGATAGGTTAGTTAGTAATAATAGCGATAACAAGGATACTTTTAGTACACTACTACAACGTAGACATAGTAAGCTAATTAAGATTCTAGAGACTAGCCCTCCTAAGTTAGGGATAGATAGTAGTAAAGATAGTAAAGACAATAGTAGTAAGGATAAGGTAGGTAAAGACAATATAGGCAAGTAGGGCATATTTAGAGCGCTGTAGGGTTTAGGTAAGTAAGATATAGTAGATAGTATATTAGCCTATACTAGTGTAGTAGATATAGTAGATAGTAGGTTAGCCTATACTAGTGCAGTAAATACGATAGTAGTTAGGCAATTAGAAAGTATAAGCAAATTAAATAGTAGTAAATAGATTCTAGTTTTACTAGTAGATTTATAGAGTGTAGTGTCTCTAAGAGTAAGCCTATTTAGGGATAGTAGGGATTTAGAGTGTAAGATAAATCTACTCTCTTAATTACTCTATTACTCCTTCTCTCTACTCTCTTAGTTACTCTATTACTCCTTCTCTCTACTCTCTTAGTTACTCTATTACTCTTTCTCTCTACTCTCTTAATTACTCGATTAGTCTATATCTTAACTCTCTCTAACCTACTCTCTTAAATATTATATATATTATAGAATAAGCTAGGGATAATATAATTCCTCTCCTATTACTAGTTATTAAAAATAGTAGTTTAGTTATAGTACATATAAGTATATACTTAGAGGTATTAGTATATAATTACTAAGTATATTTAGCCTTAAGTAATAACGCACTTTAGGCTTTAGTATAATAAGGTTTATATAATAATAAGAGTAGTATAAGATATATAGTACTAAGTTTAATTTAGGTAAGTAAGCTCTATATACTATAGATAAAGCTTAGAGTACTTTATATATTAGTATAGGTCTACAAATTTATAATTAAGATTATACTATTAATTATTCTTAAAGTAATTAGATAGTACTATAAATACCTTAGGTTATTTATAAGTAATAACTACTAAGGCTACTAGTTAAAGTTTGTAGTTAGGGTATAGGGGTTAGTAAATAAGAGCTAAGTAGAGAGAGTACTAAAGAGTACGTAGTACTTAGTAGAATTATTATATACGATAGAGGTACTATATATAATAGTTAATCTATAAAAGATAAGTAAGAGTATAGTATAAGGAATAGAGTTAGTAGTTATAGATATTGTAGAGTAACTATAGGCAATTAGGAAAGTGATTAAGAAGTACCTAATAGTAGTCTAAGTGTTTATATTTGTATTTAGGTAGGTAGACAAAGAGAAGTTAATAGAGTAGGTAGAGAGGAGTTGTAGTTATAATAATTAGGTAGTTCTAGGGTCTAGAAGGATAGTTAAAAGTATAATAGAGGTAGTAGTAGAGAGAGAAGATAACTATAGTAGGAAGTTTATTAGATTCTAGGTATAAAGTAAGATATTATATTAATTAGGATGTAATATAGGTGTAAAGTAAGATATTACATTAATTAGGATATAATGTAGGTGTAAAGTAGGATATTATATTAATTAGGATATAATATAGGTATAAAGTAGTATATTATATATTTATTAGGATATAATAGAAGAGGGAATATAATATTATATTAATTATAATAGTGTGTAGAATAAAATATTATATTAATAACAAAGTAATATAAAATATAATATTATGTGTATAACGATATAGTATTTAAAGAGGGTAAAAGATAAGAGATTAGTACTTTTATTAGAAAAAGTACTAATACCCTAGTAGCTCTATCTATAATAGGCCCTAGAATAAGACGTTATTAAGGTCTTATTCTACTAGAAACCCTAAATAGATAACCTCTTATTCTAGTATATTAGGATTTCGATAGAATAAGGGGTAAAATAGACTTTAATATTACTATAACTCTATAGTCTAGTATAACAAGGTATAGTAAGTTAGTTATAGTAATTTCTATAATAATCTAACTACTATATAGTAAGATATTAAATAAAATATAGTAGAGTTATAGTATTTATTAGGGTAGGCTATACACTTATAATAATACTAAAGTTAGGGTTTTAGGGTAACGCTAATAGTATAGAGTATTCTAACTAGAGCATATAAGAAAAATAAAGTAGTTTCGCTAGCAACTATATAGATAGGAGCTAATCTATTAGTATATACGCTTGCTAGTACTATTATCTACTCTCTATTATTATCTTAAGTTAGTACTCTAACCTCTTTCTTTACCTAGCTACTTTTAGAAAACACTCTCTTTATTCTACTTAACACACCTATTATAAAGCCCTTCTTATCTATATTGTATATATTACGCTACTCTACCTTATACTCCTTAATCTTCTAGTATAAAAGATTAAAGTATAGCTTGTATTTATATCTAGAATTAGCTTAATAGTGTACGCTATTAATTCTAGTACTTTAGTATAAGATAAAGTAGATAGAGTAGTAGTTAATAAAGTAGGTAACTTACATCTAGCTTATTAATATTATCTTAAGTTAGCTAATATAGAAGACTTAGTAGTAGGCCTATTACTCTAAAAGTTCTAGTTTACTATATTTATAACGTATATCTAGCTTATTAGTATTGTTTTAAGTTAGCTAAGATAGAAGACTTAATAGAAGGCTTATTACTTTAAAGTTTCTAGTTTACTATATTTATAACGTACATCTAGCTTACTAACGTTATTTTAGGTTAGCTAATATAAAAGACTTAGTAGAAAGCTATTACCCTAGTGTATTATTCTACTCTAGATCGATTAGTACCTATTAGGTTTAGAGAAGTTTTAGAGGTTATATATAGTTTACTACAAGTAGTATAAGAACGTTAGAATTAAGTAATTAATTTAATTAAACTAGTTAACTAGCTAAGTTAATAAGACTAGTTAAGTAGCTACTTAGCTAAGCTTAGACGCACCTAGTCTCGCGATCTAAGTATTAATATAAGTAAGCTTGCTTATTATTAAGTTAGCTTAGGTACTACTAGATTAATAGTCTAATCTAATAGTACAACTCTCGAGACAAAGGCTTTAGTAGCTTTTCCTTAAGCCTTAACCTTAACCTAAGATAGTAATATTTAGGGCTAAAGCTTCTACTTTTAACTAGAACTTATTTATATAGACTACTATAAGGAGATAGAAGTATATTAATTAATATCGCTTAAATAGTTCTAGTAATATAAGCTATTAAAGCTACTAAGATATACTTCTTATAGATAGCGTAGTATACTTAACGCTACTATTACTACCTTTATTATTAGTACTACCTATAATCTCTTTAACTTTATAAGCTACTATTAAGCCCTTTTTCTTAATATAGAGTATTTCTTTACTCTAGATTAGGCTGCCCTAAATACCTTCTACGCCTAGCTACTTATCTAATACTATACTTATAGTATATGCGTCTTTGTTTACCCTCTTAATTAGATTAAGCTAAATAGGCTACTTATAGGTATAGATATCTTTCTCTACCTAATAGGTAGAGATAACGTTAGTAGGTATTAGATAAAGATTACCTTAGCTAAGAGTTTAAGTAGTATTATACTAGCGCGTTACCTAAGTTAAGTACCTTATAAAGGCCTTCCTTTTGTAGAGTGTACTAGTAAGATAGACTAATAGTAGTAGGCTATTAATAGCTTAGAACTTAATAGTAACCTAGCTATACTAACTACAAGAGGTATTATTGCTTACTAGGTAGTTATTTTACTAAAGTTAGTTAATCTTAGTAGTATATACGCGACTAAGAAGAGCTATTGCCTAGTAGTACTTAATTATAATAGTAGCTATCTACTACTTATAGTAGTAGCTTATATACTAGGTATTTTAGAAAATACTATTATAGCTATTAGCGTAGTAGTTCTATAGAGTAATTTAGCTAGATATAGCGCTATTAATAGTAGTACTATATAATAGGACTAGTACGCTATACTCTCTCTATAACTATAGGAAGGTAGCTATATTATACTAGGTGTCTAGACTACTAACTACGTAAGCTTTTTTAAGTATACTATAAGTAGTCTTATAAAGAGACCTAGTCTCTATATAGAAGTTACTACTCTTACCTATAGGTTACTTAATAATCTAGGTAATATCTAGGTTATTAGTAGAGGTAATAGTGTAGTAGGTAATTTTTTTAGTAGCTTCTACTAAGTTAGCTAGCTCTATAAGTCCTAAGGTCTACCTTTTTTTTTTCTTATACTATAGCTAGTTTCTTCCTATAGGTCTACTCTACGTAATAGTTATTACTAGTAATAGTAGTAATATAGACTAGTAGTAGCTATAAGGGCTCTACTTCTAATTACTCTACTTCTAACTCTTCTACTTTTAATTACTCTACTTCTAACTCTTTTACTTCTAGCTTTTCTAGTACTAGTATAGGTGTATAAAGTTTACTCTAAGTACGCTTCTACGCTAGTATTAGAGAGTATATAGCTTTACGCTTTAGTATAGGTAGAAGACTTTAGACTTCTTTATCTAAGTTACTAGTAGTAAGTATCTTTTATATAGAGGGTAGTATATTATCTATAGTATTTACTAGTATAATAGCTATATAGATAAGCTTCTACTAGCTCTCTTTATTAAGTACTTCTATAAGTATCTCTTATACTAACTAGATTACTAAGAGAAGAGAATTAGTAATAAGTACTAGATTATAGTTGCTTTAGTTATTAAGAATTAGCTATCCTATACTAAATTTAGGTACTTATTAGCTTGCTTACGTAGCTTAAAAGTAGAATAATTTCTTATAGTCTATATTAGGGGCCTAGTAGCTATAGTTATATAGGATACGAGTATTATAAGTAACTAAAAAGCTTTACTTTCTACTATCTACTTCTCTTACTATAGAACGTAGAATTAATAAAGTAGATATAATATATAATAGGCGTATTATAAGTAGTAGGGTAGGTATAAGGTTAGGTTCTATCTAAGACTCTACTAGGGTCTTAATACGTAATCTTATAGACGTAATATACACTTACTACTAAACGCGCTAGTATAGTAGGAGTTATAAAACGCGTTTATAGTAAAGATTAATAAGAGACTTAGCTTAAAAAAAGTAGAGATAAAAAGGATAAGACAATAATACATTGTATTACGTAGTTTACTATTTATAGGTATTAGAAGAGCGTCTAGTATAGCGCTACTATTAAAAAAAAAATATAAGTTTAATAAGTAGTAGATTAAGATAATAAAGACGCGTAAAGGGCTATAAAATAGAGGTAATAGAGTTAGAGAAGAGGCTTACTCCTAGGAGTAGAAGTCTAGGCGCGTACTATCTAAGTAACCTAATGTAGATACTACTCTAACAAGCTAATAAGAATACGTAAGTAGTTATATCTTAGGCTTTTAGCTATAATAGCGGGGGGTGTATGTTATTTTAGGGATTAATAGGAATATATAGAAGGGAGGGTAGTATTAGCTTAGAATAAGAAGATTATTAGATATACTAAGAATAGAGTAATTTAATAACATTTTTAAATATTTACTAGTATACTATATTACTATTTGCAAGACCTACTAGTAAGGCGTTATCTAGTCCTAGCTAAAGGCCTATTTAGATAAAAGCTACTAGGAGTACGTTTAGTAAATATAATAGAAAATTATCTAGGTAGTATAAGAAGCGTTGTAGTTATAGCAATAGGTAAGTAACTTAGACTAGGTTGTTTATCTTAGGCTAAAATTACTACTATTACTATATTTACCTATTTACTATAATAGGCTTTAATATAATAAATATAGGTATATTTATTACTATATTAAGTAAATAAAAGAATATTACTAAAAAAAGTATTACTAGAGTAAGCTCTAAGCTAGTACGTAAGCTATATAGATAATAGTAATATACTAGAAATTCTATAGTACTAGTTCTATAAGTAGGTTGTTTTAAGTTAATATAGTAATAGTAGTTCGCCTAGTAAGTAATAATATAGATAAGGATATAGGTTAAGTAGTTAAGGTATTATTAGTATAAGTTATAACGTAGATAGAAGAACTAGAGAAGAATATAAATACTACTATCTAGGAAGATATAGATAGATATAATTTTAGTAAGTAGCTAAATTAAGTAGGATAGGTATAGTATCTAAAGAGTTTAAGGCGCAACTAGTTATTAAAGATAGTAGCTAAGCTTATATATAAGGAGTAGGCGTTGTTTAACGTGTGTTAGGCAGCTTATATAGTAATATAGTAGGTATAGTAAGTATCTTAGGTAAGCGTAGTTAGTATACCTATAATAATATATATTAACTAGTAAGAACTTAGTAATACAATAAGTAAGAAGCTATTTAACGCGTAGTAGATAGGTAAGATAATAGTTAAATATAGTAATATATAGCTAGAGCTTATTATATATATTTAGTAGACTTACAAAATACTAGTTATTTAACCTTATAATAATAATAAGGTTAAGAGTAGAAGGCTGTTGTATTATATTACAAGTAAGTAATATAAGTATATAGAGAGGATTAAGGTAATTATAAGGCGCGATAGAGAGGAGGATTAGTTTAAGGAGATAGAGTTAGATAATAGTAATAACGAGAGGTTAGATAAGTAGTAAGAAGAGGTACTAGAGGGGTACGTACTAGAGTTTATAATATTGTTGTTAGACTATATATTAGGTAATAACGAGTATACAAGCGTATTAATTAGTAGTATAGTAGTATTAGGGATTAGTATAGAGAGTAAGTAGTTAAGCCTATTAGTATATACGCCTAAGTAGTTAGTAGTAGTAAGTACAATATATATGTTAGTATTGTACAAGTTAACGTAGATATAATAGGAGTAGATTAACAAGCTAGCTAGTAAAGAGTAAGAGTTAGAGGACGTAGCTACTATAGTACTACCCTATTTATAGTTTATATAAGAGATAGCTAGCTACTTTATAACGTTAACTAAATATAATAGTAAGCTAATACTAATAGACTTAATTTTATAGTTAAGAGTATTTGCGTTTAAGATCTAGTTTATAACTAACGTAGAGGGCGTAGTTAACTAGATTAGTAATACGTTGTTATATAGTAATATATAGTTTAGTATAGTATAACTATAGTTAATAATCTATAGGATAATAGCTAGCGCGTAATAATATATTTTAATAGAATTAATATTGTTGTAAGTTAATAGCGAGGGTTTAGTTATACTAAATATAACTACGTTGCCTATAATTAACTAAGACAAGCTAGTAGATAATATAGCTAAGTAGTAAGTTAGGTAGAGTTTTATAAAAGACCTACGTAATAAAAATATAATAAGTGTAGAAGACTTAGAAAAGTAGCTAGGGTAGTAGTTAAGAGAAGAGGAAAAGATTTAAAATTAATTTATCAACGTTAAGGCAACGTAGGTAGCGCTAGGTATAGGAGGTAGCGTAGTGTAGGTAAAGGATTGCGTATAGGTATATAGGTAGGCGATAAAAGATACCTACTACAAGTTAGCCCTAGTAGTATATATAGTAGGGAGTAGACTACTATAAAGTTTAGAGCTTATAATAGTTAAATTTAAAAATAGTATAAATAGGGATAGTAGCTAAATTAGTATTAAAGATAGGATAGTAGTATTTACTATAATATATTACAAGAATATTAGTTAAAGTAGTAGGGGTAAAGTAATCTATAGGTATATGCTGCGCGAAGTAAGAGAACTAGTAGTATATTATTTATAGTTTAGCTAGCTATTTTAGTAATAGATAAATAGAGTAGTATATAGTAGGGTAGAGGAGGAGAGTGCGTATATATAGGAGCTATATCTAGAAAAGAGTTAGTAGAAACTAGAGTAGAAGAGAAAGTAAGAAGAAGATAAAGTATAGAAGAGAAAAAAAGTACGTAGTATTAGCTAGTAAGCGAGCGCAAGAGAGTAAGAGGAAGAGTAAGTAGAGAGTATTAAAACGTAAGGTAGCGTAGAGTTATAAAATACTAACTAAGTTATAGGCGTAATATAAAAAGAATTGTTATAGTAAATAGGTGTTAAGTTAATAGTAATAGTATAGAGATATAGCACGAAGGCAATTTACTATTAGTATATCTATAATTAGGTAGCTATTAAGGCGTTTTTAAATATAGATAAAGACAAGGGCAATTTAGATAACAAGGACTAGGCGTTTAATATTTAAACTAGGTATAGTAGTAACGTAGTAGGTAGTATTTATAGGAGGCTAGTTATAGAGCCTATATTTAGCGTAGAGGTAAAGAGGATTAGGTTGCGTTTAGCTAGTATAGAGTAGTATATATTTTTATAGATTACGTTAGTAATAGAGAAGAAGCTATAAAAAGGTACGTAAGTAGTAGTAGTATATAAAGAAGTAGTAGAAGAAGAGTACTATTAGTAGAAAATAATATAGTTAGTAAACGTAGATAGAGAGTTAAAGAGGTTATTAGGTAAGTAGGCTAAGTTCTATAGCGTATAGAAACTAGTAATATAGGTAATTATATAGTATAAGAGCCCTATAGTAGTAATTATAGAAATAGAAGTAAGTAAGAGCTTGTTATTTATATTACTAGTATTAGTATTAAGTAAGTTAACGATTATAGTTATACTACTAGTTACGTTGTAGTTTAATATAAAAGAGCGATATAAGAAGCTAGAGATTATAAGTATAGAATAGGATAGTTAATAGCTATATAAAGGGGCGCAGATTATATTTATAACGCCTAAGGTAGTAGTTAGAAAGGTATTTAGGTATTATATTAACTAGTAGTAAGTAATAAGATAGTTAGACTAGATTGTAGTAGATAAGTATTATATAGTGTTAGATTTGTTAGGTAGATTCTATAGCTAGATACTAGGGTTAAGGGGATTAGTATAGGTAGAAACGTAGATAGTATATTTAATAGTAACGTTATAGCCTAGTAAAGAGTAGTAGTTTATAGAGCTAATAGGGTTACTATTAAAGTAAGCGTATTAGTAGTTCTAGGAGTAGACAACGCGCAAAAACGTTAGGTATTAAGTAGAAGAGTATAATATAGAAGAAGAAGAGTAGGTAATTATAGAGGTAGTAGAGGAGTTAAAAAGAAAGTACGTATAGCCTAGATAGGTAGTTATATATTATAGGATAGTATAGAGGACAAAGAAGATAGTAGAGTTATTAGGAGTAGTTTATTATTACTAGGTAGTAAGTAGTATAGAGGAAAAGAAGAAGATTATAAAGTAGTTAATAAGTAGAGAGAAGTAAGTATTTATAGTAACAAATACGTTAAGATTAGGGGTAGATATAGTATAGATTTAAGTAGTAGTATATATAGGAATAGTTTATAAGATATAGTATTATATATAGGAAAGTAGATAGGTAGAATAAGATAGTAAGGCGAGTAAAGTAATTATTATACAAGGATACTAAGAGAAGTAGTAGGGATAGATATACGATAGGTTTGCGAAGGATATAGAAGAAGAGATATAAGAACTAATTAGGAGTAATAGATATATATAAAAGGTAATTAACTAGGTAATAGATAGGATAAAGTAGTAGTAAGAGTATAAAGAAGATAAAGTAGGATATTAGTAATATATAAGAAGAAAGGGTAAGATTAGAGAGAGAGTTATAGAAGAGGTAGTAGGAGACTAATTAGAGTTTAAGTAGTAGAGGATAGAAAGATAGATAGTAGGATTATAGGAGGTAGAGCGTTAAAAAAGAGAGGAGTTAGAGGTAGAGGGTTTAGTAGAGTTAATAGAGAAGTAGTAGAGTAGGTATTAATAGTACTAGGTATTAAAAAAGGATAGGATAGGATATAAACTAGAGGATTACAAGGAAGAAGAAGTAGAGTAAGTATAGATTAGATATAGGTTATTTAAAGAGTATTAGGTATATATTCTATATTTATATTATTATAATTACTAGTTACTATATATATTAGATTTAACAATATACCTAGCGTATTACTACTAAGATAGTCTATAATGTCCTTCGATATTGTCCTTCGATATTGTCTTACTTGTACAAGCCTTAATAAAATAATACTAATAGCTTATCTTATGTAGTAAGATACTGTAATTCTAAATCTTTAATTTAATTTCTTATATCTCTTCTTATTGTCGCGATGTAGCACTGTAAAGTTTAATAGTAATAGTAGTGCTGTACCTTGATATTATCCCCTAATATTGCTAGGTATAAGAACTGTACCTTAATATTGTCCCTTGATATTGCTAGGTATAAGGACTATACCTTAATATTGTCCTTTAATATTGTCTTACTTGTACAAGCCTTAATAAAATAATACTAATAGCTTATCTTGTATAGTAAGATACTGCGATTCTAAATCTTTAATTCAATTTCTTATATCTCTTCTTGTTGTCGCGATGCAGCGATGTAAAGTTTGATAGCAATAGTAGTACTATACCTTAATATTATCCTTTAATATTGCTAGGTATAAGAACTATACCTTGATATTGTCCCTTAATATTACTAGGTATAAGGACTATACCTTAATATTGTCCTTTAATATTGTCGTACTTGCACAAGCCTTAATAAAATAATACTAATAACCTATCTTAGGTAGTAAGATACTACGATTCTAAATCTTCAATTCAATTTCTTATATCTCTTCTTGTTATCGCGATACAGCGCTGTAAAGTTTGATAGCAATAGTAGTACTATACCTTAATATTATCCCTCGATATTACTAGGTATAAGAACTATACCTCGATATTATCCTTTAATATTACTAGGTATAAGGACTATTATATATAGAACGATTTCTAACCTCTAATATAGACGAAATA
>JALNQF010000563.1:0-22290 GCA_028456385.1 Ophiosphaerella korrae | reverse complement strand
GCTTCTATTAGAAGCTAGTAGCTCTCCTAATAAGATAGCTACTATCTTAAAAAAAAATATTAAAGTAATATACAATAGAATTAATAGAATTAAGAAGAAAAAAGCTATAAAAGTCGAAGATATAAAAAGATATAAAGGAAGACCTACAAGAGTTTCTAAAAGAGAAAAAAGAGTTATTTTAAGAGATATAATTCGAAGTCCTAAAAAGATAAATAAGAGATTAATACTAGAAAATAATCTTAGTATTAGTATAAGAAAGTTACAATACTTTTTAAAAGAGGAGGGAGTTACTACTAATATAGCTACTAAAAAGCCGATAATTTCGGCTAAATTAGCTAAACTAAGGCTAAAGTACTCTAAGGAGCAACTAAAATTAGTAGAAAAAGAAGGATTTAGTCTAGAAAAGATTATGTTTTTAGATAAAAGCTCTATACAAAGAGGGTATAGAGCTAGATAAAAGTATTATAGAAAAGTTAGTAAAATTAAAGCTAGACGCGAATTAATTTCTATAAATAATAAAAGTAAGTTTTGAAAAAATCCTAGTAGACTGTTTTATTGTATTTTTTATCTATATTTTTTTATTAAATTAGTTTTTTTATAGTTCTAATACTAACGAAGTTATAGCTAGAGATATAACTATCTTAGTTTAGGGATCTATTTAGATAGGAGGACGATCGAAATTAATTATTATAAGGGACCCTATAAAGACTTTAACCTTTAATAATAAAAGATATATCTAAGAAGTACTAAATCTAGTAGTTAAAAAGCATATAAAACGCGGTTAGTTTTACTACCTCTTTTTACTCCTTTATCTATCTATATATAAATATATATATATATATATATATTAGTAATATTTTAGGTTTATATATTAACTATGTATTTAGGATAAAGATTTTAACAACATAATTATAAAATCTATAAAACTATCGCTATTAAGAGTTAGTTTAAAAAAAAAAAGTTAAGCTTTATCCTTACCCTACTTATAGTCTAGATTTAAATCCAATTAAAAATGTATAGAGTCTACTTAAAGATAGGCTAAATAAACTCCCTAGAAAGAGTTTAGGTATAGGAATTAATTTAAAGAGTATAGAAGCTTTTAAGCTTACTATAATAGAAGAGTAGATCGCTATAAGCTAGCAGGCTATAGATAATTGTTTACTATCTTTACCTAGAAGGTAGGAGGCCGTTAAAATAGCTAAAGGCTATTAGACTAAGTATTAGTCGTATCAAATATTTATTTATTAACTAAAATCAAAAAAAAAACAAGTTTCTTTATAAATATTAATATAGTAATACAATATATATATAAAGCTAGTATGTTATAGATTTTATATAGATAATTATTATAAATAAAATAGAGGAAAAAAAAGACTAAAAATAAAAAGTTATAAGCCTTTAAACACAGCTAAAAAAGATACCCCTATTTTAGTGAGCTACTATAGCTAAGGTATGCCTACTAAGCTACGGATTTTTATATAAGCTAGAAGAACAAGATTTTCTCTTTAAAAATATATATTGTTTATAGTTATAGCTTTTATATTACGGAAGTTATAATACTTTTAAAAAGGTTAAAAAAACAATTACTCTTTATTTTTTGCACCCCTCTGTATCTTGCTCTTAGAATATAGTAGTCCCTTAGTAGTCTATCTAATATTTTGTCAATACCCTAGTATCTATATACTAGTAGTTTATAGAATTGTTATATAAACTCTCTTTGTATTTTTCTTAGTATATACGTTCTTCTATTTACTTTTGCAATTCTTTTTTAGATTTTAAGTTTCTTTATTTCTTTAGAGGCTTTCTCTATTTCTTTTCGAATCTATTTATCTATCTTACTACTTTTTCTCTTAAGTATTATAGCTATTTTAATTATATTTAGAACTAAATATCCTTCTTTATTCTTAATTAGAACTATACTAGTAGTGTTTACCTCTTCTTATAAGTCTAGTCTTCTACTTAGGGTATCTACAAATTAGTTGTCTTTTCCTTTTGTATATATTATTTCTATATTAAATATTAATAGAAACTCCTACTATCTTGTATAGAGTTGTAATAGGTCCTTATTTATTATAAATCCTATAAGATTCTTATAGTCTATATAGACTTTTGTTTAGTATTTTATTCTTTATAAATATACTCTCTATTATTTAAATACTTTATAGATTACTAGTATTTCTTTCTTGTATATTAGGTAGTTAAGCTCTACTAGCTTTATTTTCTTAGAGAAGTACTTAACTAAGTATTCTTACTTTATATCTTAGTCTCCTTGTATTAGTGCTATTCTATAGACTAAATTAGATACATCTATTTTTACTATTACTAGTAGGTCTAGGTTATATATCCTAATAACTAGGTTTTCTATAAATTTTTACTTAATTTAGTTAAATACTTCTTTATATTCCTTAGTCTATTTAAATAGTATATCTTTCTTTATAAGGTTTATTAGTAGCTCTATTAGCTTTAACTAATTAACTATTAGCTTTCTATAAAAGTTTACTAGTCTATAAAACTAATATACTTCTTGTAAGTTCTTAGGTATTAGCTATTCTTAGATTACTTTAATCTTATTTAGGTTAATCCTAATTTTTCCTAGTTCTATAATAAATCCTAGGAAGTCTGTTTTTTTTGTATAAAATTTACACTTTCTTATCTTAAGGAATAGTTTATTTTCTACTATCCTTTCTAGTACTTTATATATATACTACACGTATTCTTCTTCTATTTTAAAGAATATAAGGATATTGTCTAGGTATATAAATATAAATACGTTTAAGTACTCTCTTAGTACTATGTTAATTCTTTCTTAGAACGCAGCTAGTCCGTTTGTTAACCTAAATAGTATAACTAAGTATTTGTATAGTCTATACTATGTTCTAAATATAGTTTTCTATTTATCTTCTTTTTTAATTCTAATCTAGTAATAGGCGTTTTAGATATCTAGTTTTATAAAAATTTATACTTTCTATAGCCTATCTTGTATTTTATCTATTTATAGTAGAGGATACTACTTCTTGTTTATAATTGCGTTTGTTTTTCTAAAGTCTACGTAGAGTTATTTTTTATCTATCTCTTTTTTATCTACGAATATAAGTCTATATACTACTAAGGATTTAGATTCCTATATCTATCCTTTCTTAACTGCGTTTTATATAAATACTCGTTTAATCTTAGATTTTTCTTCTATTTTCTTATAAACTAAGCTCTATCTTACGTCTTTCCTTTCTTCTAGTTCTATTACTAAATCCTATAGTTAATGTTCTAGAAGGTAATTGTCTAGTTTAGTAGGTTGTTTCTCCTACTTTTTATATTCCTCTTAGAACTATTCTTTGTATATAGTTATGTTAGCTTTTAATATATCTTTCTTAGGGTAGCTAATTTTTTCTATTCTCTAATCTATCCTTAGGTTAGCTAGCTATAACTATAGTATACCTAATATTATATCTTGTTTATTATTAATTGTTGTTATATCTATAACTATATTCTTAATTTCTACTCCTTCTAGGTTTAATATTAATAGCGTTGTTTTAAACCTAATAAGTTCTTAGAATAGTTTTCTTTTAATCGTACTTAACTATTAGGGGTATTTCTTTATTATATATTATATTCCCTATATCTCTATAAACTTTTTAGATATAAAGTTCCTTGTAGCTCTACTATTAATTATTAATCGTACTTTCTTTCTTTAGTATATTCTATTCTTTGTAACGTATAGGCCTAATATACCTTTTAGCTTTTTTTACTTAGGTCTTTCTCTAAATTATCTATTCTTCTAGGGCTATTATCTTATTTTGCGTTTGTAATTTTCGTGTTTTAGATATTTATTGTATGTATATTTATACTATAGCCTTTCTTTAACGTATTCTTTTAATAGTTTTAGTCTTAGTCTATTTAATATATATTCTTTGTTAGTTATTTAGATTATTTCCTAACGCTTAATTTCTTTCTTTAGGATTACCCTTATATAGTTGTATCCTTATTTTAGCTATATATAGTTTGTACTTTTTCTTCTCTATATAAGTAGTAATATATATTTAAATATAATACATATACGATTTCTAGATGTACTAGATATTCTAGATCTATTCTCTTATTGTCCCTTACCTAGTACTCGTCTATACTAAGTCTTTTAGTTATTAAGATATAGTATATTACTAGTACTTATAGTATATAGGCTTTATTAATCTATCGCGTTTTCTTTACAAAGTACTACTATTCTTTTTATATAAGTATTCTCCCTATTATAACTATATATTACTCTATCTATTATTAGAATATTATAAACTTTATTACCTTAGGATTATATTCTTTCTAGTCTTTATACGCTTCCTCTATACTTATTACTAGTAAATTTTTCTAAACGAATTTCTAGTCTTTGTTTTATTCTAATATATCTATTATTGTATAGCTATTATAGCTATATATATTTAACTAGGTATACTTTATATCTCTTACGTTAACTAATTTCTTACTTCCTTATAGTTCTTTAGAGGAAACTATAGTAGTCTCTTTATTTAGTGCTAGTCCTTTAGCCTAGATTAATAGGGTCTAGGGTTCTTTCCTTTCTAGATCTTCTACTAGTAGGTCTATTACGTATACTATTTCTTCTAGCTACGCTTTTATTCTTTTATCTTTTATTACTACTACTCTATATTTCTATAAGAAATATACTACTTACTACTTACTAGAAAGATATATATAGTAGTTGTTATTATAACAAAAGGTCTAATAAAGTATTACGTATTATACTTCTTTACTCCTAGCTACTTTCTTCTAAGGTTTAGCCTATGCTTTTAGTGCTTCCTTTCTATTCTTAGTTGTTTTTAACTAAGTTTCTTTATCTTTCTTAAGGTCTTTACTTCTATAGTCTTTTGTAAAGTGTCCTAGCTTTTTATATTTATAATATACTATATCCTTTTTCTACTTTAACTAGTAGTTTTTTATATAGTAGCTTAGCTTACTATAATTAAAGTACGTAAAGTCTTTATTCTTCTTTTTCTTTCTCTCCTTGTTTATATTAAGGACTATAGGGTCTCCCTTGTTATAGTTCTAGGTTAATCTTCTATACTTATTCTTCTTTTATTCTTAAAAGTTATTATTAATTTATTTTACCTATTACTTTAGAGCTTCTAGTATTCTTAGTTTTTCTATATAAATTATTTTGTATTATATTTTTAAGTTTAGTCCTTACTTAAATTATAATATTAGAGATAGCTTATTCTACTCTATATTTTATAATATTTATTTAAACTATAATACGTATTTAGGAATACTCTTATTCTATATAAGTTTTTTAAGTCTCTCTTTAGCTTATTAGGTAATATCTATATCCTTAAATACTACTCTTATTTATCTAGTAAAGTATTTATAACTTATAAATATAGCTTTTATTTTATCTTTCTAGTTTATTAAGGTATACGTTGTATAGTCTATCTTATAAGGTTTAAACTATCTTATTGTATCTCTTTTAAGGTATATTCTAATATATATTACTATCTTATCTTCTTTATTAAAGTATAGTACTTATATATTAATCTAGAGTAATACTAAAGCTATAAAAGGTCTTAGGTTCTTCCTTATTCTATTAAACTTCTTAAGTATAGGTATCTTTAGTAGCTTCTTTGTTATACTTATATCTAGTCTTTAGGTAATTAACTCTATCTAGTTCTATTCTTTAATAATAGATATAATTTAAGCTTTATTCTATTTTACGTACTCTTAGAGTTCTTTGTTTTAGGTTTCTAAGGCGTTAATTAACGTTTTATATCTTCTTTCTAAGAGATTAAGTTGTTTAAATAGCTTTTAATTTACTTCTATATAGTATTATCTAATTTATAACTACTTATAAGTGCCTTAGCTACTTTTTTTTATTAAACTTTCTACTATTATATTAGCTAGACTATATACTACTTACGCTTTACTTCTCGTAATAACTAAATTAGTAAGGTATAATAGGGTACCTATCGTTAACTATAGATAGCCTATCTTATAAAGGTTATTAGATTAAGAGGTAATAGGAAAGCCTATATATTAATCTATAATAACTATAAATAATAGAGGATACCTTATAATTGTCCTCTATTAGCATTCTATAGTTAAAGGATTAAATTACTAATAGTATTCTAATAATACGTATTCTATTAACTATATGCTAGTTATAATCTATTTGTATAATATTATAGATTACCTTAATCTATTAAACGTAATTATAGATTATACTAATCTATTATATATTATTATAGATTATATTAATCTATTACACGTAATTATAGATTACTACTACGTATCCTAATTATAGGTAGCTTCCTATTTAAGGTTATTACTCTACTCGACTTATACTTTGTTAGTATCTAAATTAGGACTAATTAGTTCTATCTCGATTTCTCTTATTATATCTATAATACTTAGAAGTACTTTTTTTACTCTAATCTAGTAGAGCTAATATTAGTATAGAAGAAGTAGTATTTTACTTTATAGAAAGCTTTTAATAGTTTTTATTATCTACTATCTATAGTAGTAAATATAGCTTAGGCTATATAGTCTTTTAAGTACGCTATATCTAGTAATTCTTCTATTAGTGTTATGTAGCAGCTCTACTCCACTACGCTAAACAAACCTAAAAAGGTAACCGAGTATTTAACAACGTTAAATATAGGAGTAGAATAGTATATATTACCTAAGGGCCCTCGCCCTTACTTGCGCTTTGCGTAGCTACGGCCTACTACAGCCTACAGCGTAACAATTAGGCGTAGGTTAATAATATATAGTAAGAGTTCTAGGTCTATTTCTCTATTATAAAGTAGTAGAAAATCCTCTAGTAAGTTTACTAATTTAGGTTTTATTCCTATAATATAGTAAAGGTAAGTATATACTATAGTAGCTTATTTTAGCGTAAATCTATCTAGCTTTAATAGGTTTATAAGGCTTAGAGTATAAATTACTATATTTAACGTAGGTTTTACGCCTAGGGCTAAGACTTAAAGGCTTAAGATAATTTAGTTAGCTCTTAATACTTGTAGATTAGAATTATCTATAGAGTAATCTTATAGTTAGTAGCTTAGGGTATTTATAACTTCGTTTATATTGCTAGGTACGTATTTAATATAGAAATTAAATTAAGATAGGAATAATAACTAGCGTACCTAGTAGTAATTAAGCTTTTTAGTTATTATAAAATTTTCTAAATTATAGTAGTCTATTATAACGTAAATTGTATATAGACTACTTATAAGCTCTAGTTCTTATTCTTTAAATACTTAGATTATAGCTATAAGATCTAGGTTATAGATATTATAATTATATTCTACTAAGGTATATTTTTTTTAAGAAGAAGCTAACTAGCTATTAGATTCTATCTTAGTTTAGTTAGCTTATTATTCTACCTAAAGCCTACTTAAAGGTATTAGTTTAGATATAGATTAGTTTTAAGAAGTTAAAGTAAATTAAACTATTTTTAACTAGAAAGTAGCTTTTAGTTTATTAAAAGTATTTATATATTCTTAGGTAATTATAAAGGGCTTTTACTAAGTCTTTTAAAAGAGTAGCTTGTCTTCTTTAGTAGGTTTAGTAATAACCTTAGACTTAATTAACTTAGTAAGTAGTAAGGTAAAGCTTAAGTAATCTTTAATAAAGCGCTAGAAGAATCTAGTATAGCTTAGAAAGGCTAGGACTTCTTTAGTAGTATTTACTATTTCTTACTCTTAAATAGCTTTAACTTTAGAGAGATCTATTATAATTCTTTTATTAGAGATAATTATACTTAAAAACTTAACTAAAGTAGTATAAAGACTAGATTTTTTAGAGTTTATATAAAAGCCTTACTCTTTTAGTTATATAAGTACTTTGTAAATATACTAGATATAGTCTATTTTATTATTAGAGTGTATTAGGATATTATCTATATATATAGTATAGAAGTTATCTAAATATTCTAGTAGGGCTAAGTTAATAGCGTACTAAAAGGTAGCTAGTACGTTAGTAAAGCTAAAGAGTACTACGTTGTAAGTATATATACTAAAGTAGGTAATAAAGGTAGTTAGCTATTCTAAATTTAAAGTAATACGTAAGTTGTAAATAGCGTGTATTAGGTTAAATTTAGCGAAAATGTTTACTTTATTTAAGTAGGCTAGTATTTCTCTAAAGAATAGAAGAAAGTACTAGTCTTTAATAGTAGATTTTTTTAGCTTATAGTAGTCTACGTAAACTTATAAGCTACTATCTAGTTTAGCTATAATTAGTAAGTTATTTCTAGCTAGAGAGCTATATTTACTAATAAAGCCCTTACCTTCTATTTCTTAGATATATTTCTAGATTACTTTTTTTTATTTTCTAGTAATAAGTAAAGTTTTATATCTAGGATTTTTACGCTAGGCTTAAAAGTAATTTCTAGGTTATATAGCCTATAAAGAGAAGTTTCTTAGTAGCTTTTTTATTAAAATAAGGTATTAGGTCTTAATATAGTTAGAGTAGTTCTATAGATAAGATATTATTAAGCTCTACTATAAGTAGTAGTTTATAAAATTATATATAATCTACTTTCCTAGTTACTTTATAGTAGTATACTAGTAGTAGTATTCTATCTAAAGTAAGTACTATAAGTATATATCTACTTCTTCTAGTAAAGGTATCAATTATATAATAACTAATAGTTTAAATATCTATTAATAAGTTCTATTTATTCCTATTAAGGTACTAACTTAGAGGCTTTATAAGAGTAGATAATAGTTTAAGTACTAGCTTCTTTAAAGCTATAGTAGAGTAATATCTAGGTTTACTATAGTATACTTCTAAGAGGATTTCGTTAGTTATCTAGTAGTACTATTAGTAGTAAATATTAGGGAATAATAACGTTCTATTATAGTAGTTAAGTTTAATAGTATAAGCCTTTTACTATAAAAATCCAAAAATAAAGTTAAATTAGCTTACGTTTTTAATAATATAAGTAGAAGTCGATTTAATATATACGCCTACTTATAGGTAGAACTTAACTAAATACGTAATAAACTTAGATAGAGAACTATTATATCCTTTATAGATAATAAGTTAAAGTAGCTAGATAGTTTATAATTTTATAGTCTTCTAAGTAAATTTTTAGTAAATAAAGTTTATATTAGCTCTATTATTAGCTAGGGTTCTAGCTATATAAGGTACTATAAGGTCTTTACCTAGAAAGCTAGTAAATAAGAATTAGTTTAGCTTAGCTTCTATTAGATTAGTTAGTAGTTTCTTGTACTAGACTATCTATATTCTATAGGTAAGTTATAAGATATAGCTATACTAAGAGTTATACTTTAGTAGTTAATTACACTATTCTAGTTTATATAATCTCTATATTAAGGCTTTAAGCTTATAGAATGTTGTTTTCTAAATCCTATTTTAAGTTAGGCTCTAGTTCTAGCTCTATATCTAGTTAGGAGTTATATTTAAAGAATTAGTCCTTTATTTCTATATCTATTTTAGAGTCTATTACTATATAAGTAGCTATATAGTAGTTTATTACGTTAGTAAGTATCTTAGATTAGTAGGTTTTATTTATTTATAAGTAGTATAGTCTAGCTTCTTAATACTTATCTTTTTATAGCCTTTGTATAAAATTATTTTAGAGTTCTTAGATTTAATTATAGTAGCCTTTTTACTAGTTAGGTGTATTTTTCTAAATATACCTTCTAGTTATAGTTAATAGTATTTTAGTTCTTATAAAGTTATAGCTAGTTCTTTTTTAAAGTGTTATATCTACGCTCTTAGTTTAGCTCTTATAGGCGCTAGGGTATAAAGCTAGGTTTACTTAGAGCCTATATTTAGGTTATAATTATTTACTTTATTTTCTAATATTAAGATTATCTTTTAAAAATTAGTAGGGTTATTATAGATACTAGGGGTAGTACTAGTAGCTTCTTTAAGCTAAGGTTATAGCTTTTTTTTAAAGGTAGACATTATATAGCTATAAGTTCTATTATAGTTTAAGGCTAATATTGTTAAATTTAGAGAGAAATTTAGCTTATACTAACTAGGTAGTTTTATAGATTAGTTAATCTAGTCTAAATTTTACTATTTCTAGAGTTTTATAATATACTTTTCTTAATCCTACTATATTTATATTACTAAATTTGTAAAAAAGTATAAAGAAATATATACATTTTTCTTAGTATAGGTAGGTAATACTATTTAGTATAGTAAGGTATATATAAGCTAATCCTATATAGTAATATATAATAATATTAGCTTAGGTTTATTAGCTAATATATATATATATATTTTTGTAATAAAGTAATTATATATAGACTAGATAAAGGATATAATATTAATATAGTATTTTATACCTAAAAATTATAGGAGTTTTATAAAGTAGTCTTCTTATTCTTTATACTAGTAAAAATTAAAAGCTAGCTCTTAGATACTAGTTAAAAAAAAAGTTAGAGTAAACTCTTCTCTATTAAAGATATAGTAGCCTACTACTAGTACTTAGGTTTTAAACTCTCTTTTAAAGAAGCTAGGTTCCTAGCCTTATAGTAAGATCTTAGTATAGAGTAGTTCTATATCTTTCTATACTAGTATATTAATATTAAAGGTTTCTAGATTAGTTTATTTAGCTATTAAGTCTTTTTAGTAAATTAGTACTTTGCGTAAGTAGTTATATTTTACTCTAGCTTCTTCTTATAAAGCTTTATACTAAGTAGCTTTTTAGCCTATAGTATTATATTACTCTATAATATAGTTATAGTCTAGTAGTAATTATACTAAGTATTCTTAGAATTAAGCTAATTAGTTATCTTATTAGAAGAGTTATTTATCTACTTTACTTTCTCTAGCTATAAGTTTCTAGTTTTATTTATTTACTACGTTAATTTCGTCCTATATCTATATATTTATAACTACTAAGTATAATACTATTATAGCAAAAGTAAACTCTCTAAGAAATAAGTAATTACTAGGTTTATTATATTTAATTCTATAGTATAAAGTTAGTAATAGAGTATAAAATAAAGGTTAGAGCTTAGTAAACGTAGTAAGTAATTTCTTAAGTTTATCTTAAGATATAAAAACTATTCTTAGTAGTAGGTCTTTATTAATTATAGTGTTTAGTAGTAAATTATTTTTTAGCTCTTCTAGGTTCTCTAGCTTAAGTATAGGCTAAAGTAATAATACTTTACTAATGTTTAGTTAGGCGTTATTAATTAAGTTATTTAATATAGTCTAGTTATTAAAAGAGACATTAGTAACTAGTCTATACCTTAGAGAGCTACCTTAGTTAAAAGAAGTAAAGTCTATATCTAGGTTAAATTATTTTACAATAGGTTAGTTAAGAGTAGTTAAGTTTATTATAGAGCTATTAGCTAAAAAGGTACCTAGTACTTATTAGGGAATTATATTAGGTTAGAAATTTAGTTTACTAGGTAGTCTTAGCTAAATAAAGAATTTAGAGTCTATTACTTATTTTATTTTATCTTTCTATAGAGGAGTCTTAAGATATTATTAGAAGTTACTTAGTACTTTTTTTATTAGAGTAGTTAGTATAGTAGGTCTTTAAGTCTATTTTTCTAGAGATATAGTTCTAGTATATATTTTATAGATTTTTTATAGTATAGTAGCTTTAGAGTATTTTCTTAGTTCTTTACTAGATCTATAGTTTACTATTTATAGTATATCTTTATCTTATAAGTATACTTTATATAAGTAATAAAGAGGTTATAAGCTAGTATTATTTTAGTTTAAGAGGCTAGCTTTTAAGAAGATAGAAGATTTTTTATATAATAAAGTTATAGTATATTAAGCTAAGTTATAGTAGTTAAATACTATATTAGTACGTTTAGCTATTAGTTTATAGAGATTTAGATCTTTAGCACTAGCTAGTAAAAGTTTTAGTAAAGTCTAAAGTCCTTTATTACTTAGTTTTTATAAATTAAGTACTAGTAATTTATATAGGTTTAGAGGTCTTTTTCTTTCTTAGTACTACTACTTAGGTTTAATACCTAGTATAAGTATACCTTTACCTAGGTATACGTAGTAGGTATAAGCTAAAGCTTTATAACCTATAAGGTAGTTAAACTACTTTTCTTTAGTATATATTTCTTTCTAAAACGTTAGCACTAGTACTAGTAAAAAAAAGAGTACTAGAAACCTTAACTAGAACTATAATATAGTAAAATTAAAGAGCTACCTAGCGCGCTATAGCTAAAGTAGGATCTAATTCTTAGTAGTATAGTTCTTTTTAGCTAGCTAGGCTTAATTATAAGTTAGCTATAATTAGCTATCTTATAGTAACTCTAGTATAAGTAAAAAAGCTACTAGTGTAGTTTTAGGTTATAGATAAGCCTATAAAAGTTAAATATTTATAGAGATCTACTATTATATAAAGTAGACTTTATATAAAATAACTTAATAAAGTAGTTTTAATAATAAACTAAAAAGAGTAAATAGTAAATAAAGCTATTTAAGTAAGTACTAGGTATATATACCTAGTAGCTTACTAAGCGCTAACTATAAGTAGAAATATAGTTAAATATTATTATATATTAGTAAGTTTATAATATTAGTAAGTTTATAATATTAGTAAATTTATAATATTAGAAAGTTATAAACTTACTAATACTAGTATAAAAATAAAAGATATAAAAGATAACTATTTTATAAGTATAGTCTAAACTTCTCTAAAGTAGCTAGGTAGTATATTAAATAGGTTCTACGCTACTTACTAGTATAAGCGTAGAGCTCTCTCTCTAAGTTACTTTAAGATAACTTACTTAGTATATACTATTAAGTAATACTTATACTTAATACGCGCTATCCTTTTAATACGCACGTTTCTTGCGCTTATTACTAGCGCTTATAGTACTTCTAGTCTAAGATAACTAGCTCTAGTATACTAGAGTTTCTTTAAGTTACTTCTAGGTATTATACACCATAAGTTAAGCTAGTAATTAACTTAATTACCTTATATTATACTTATAATAGTTAGATAAAATATAATAAACTTATATTTAATAAAAGTAAGGTTATATTTATATATTAGTATTATTAGTATAATACTCTCTACTAGTGTTTCTACTCTTAGAGTTACGTTAAATCCTTAATACTAGGCTTTAGCTTCTTATAATTAAGCTTTAGATACTATATTAATATAAAATCCTTTAACTACTACTACTTTATAAAGTATAAGATTCTCTATATACTTACTATTATAGTAAAGTATTATAGAGAAAGGAATAGTAAAAAGAAAGTAGGTAGTTACTAAAAAAATATAAGTACTAAGGGCTTTATAAAGAGGTAAACTATTAAAGAGAGAGCTAATAAGCTCTTAGGTTATAGGATATAATCTATAGGAGTATAAATAATATTTAGAGTTAGTTTAGCTAATAAAGTTTAAGTTCCCTAAGACTAATAAGCTCTTAGGCTCTAGATTTATATTAGGTATATAACTCTATAACAAGTAGTAACTAACATAAAACTTAAACCTATAACCTAAGCTTTAGGAGCGCTAGCTTACGCACTATTACGTAAGGTATAGGAATAGGTATAGGAATAGAATAGGTATAGGAATAGGTGTAGGAATAGGTATAGGAATAGGTATAGGAATAGGTGTAGGAATAGGTATAGGAATAGGTATAGGAATAGGTGTAAGAATAGGCACATGTATAAAACTTAGGATAAGCTAACTTATTTTATATAGGAATAGGATAGTATAAGTATAAGTATAAAAATAAGAACACGCTATAAATATATAGAGCCTAAGACCTAAAGGGCTATAAGTAGTATAAAAGGCTAGTAGTATAACTAGCTAAAAACAAAAGAGGCTAATAGGAAATATTAGAGAAGCTCCTAATAAGCCCTTTAGCACTTAATAAATAGCTAGTAGAAGTATAGATAATAGAAATATTAAAATAGAAAAAATAACTAGTAAGAAATAGTAAGAATAGAAAAGGATAACAAGTAGTATAGCAAAAAAAAATAGCCTAGTAGTAGTAAGTAGTACACTATAATTATAGATAAATAACGTATAAAGAGAGTAGTAAAAGAAAGAATATTATAAAGTAATTTTAAGCTATAAGATCTAACCTATTATCTAATAAAGAGACTATACTAAGGCTATCTTTCTACTAGCTAAGAACTTCTTTATATAACTTAGGACTCCTAAACCTAACACCTAAAGGACTATAAGATATACCTAAAAGAATTAGTATACTAATAATAGATAATAGCTCTACTATCCTAAATATACCCTAACTAATAATTAAAATATCTTTAGAAATATTTAGCTAGCTTATAGTAGCTATTAAAATAATAGTAGAATAGAATAGTAGAGTATATATTAGTAAATAAAACCTATTTATAGATAAGAAGTTTAAGTTTACTAGTACTAATATAATAGAGTTTCTAGATAGTATTAAGGAATAAGTAATCTTTTATAGATAGCCTATTAGAGACTAGATCTATAATATTATTACGTTTAGTAATAAGATAAGAAAAGATATTATTAAATAAAGTATAACTAAGTTTGTAGAAGTAGAGAAAGCTAAAGATTAGGTAAAGGTTAGAGAGGTAATAAGAAATAGGTTCTAAGAGTCTAATAAAGTATAATAAGAAGAGATAGAATAAGTACTCTAAACTTAGCTATAGTAATACTTACTTATAGACAACCTCTCTCTCTAAGACTACTTTAATAACTTTAGCCCTTAGTTTATAAAGTACTAGAGAGTAAAAACAATTATAGAGGCTATAAAGAGATACTACTTAGTAAAAGGACTTAATAAGTACTACTTATAAAAAATCTTTAATAAATACAACCTAAGTAATAAAAATATAGAAGACGTTAACTTTTAAATAATCTAGAAGTACCTTAACTAGCTAGTATAAAGAGACCTATAAGTAAAACGTTTTAACCTAGCCTTTAAGAGAACTACAAGTATACTAAAGCTTATAAGCTATAAGAAATAGCTATATATAATACTTAAAGGAATATTTAGGCTTCCTAATATAAAGCTTATACCTAATTCTTATAACTATACTTAAGGATAAAGAGAAGTCTAAATACCTCTAAGAATAAAAGTTACGTAATTAGAAGTTAATAAATTTATAGAATACTTTAAAATAATAAAACTTTAAGTAATTACCTTTATAGTTATAAACAACCTAAACGCTAGAGCCTAAGAGCTTATTTAGCTACTAGAAGTATACTTAGTTATAAAAAGATAAATTAAAGTAAATAAGTATCTATAGACTCCTTAAGCTATACTAAACCTATAGTTAGTAATACCTTTCTCGATAAGGCTATAATTTTAAAAAAACCTTCTACTACTATTTTAGAATAATATAGGACCTTAGTATTAGAATAACGTAGTAGGTATAAGTTTAGACTTCTGTAGTTACATTAGGTGCAGAGACCTAAATTACTACGTTAATAACTACAAGAAAAGAAAAGCTTTAATACTTAATAGATAGATTTAGTTTAATCTAGAAACTAGAAGATACTAATAAGGTATAAAGTAAACTTACTAAGGGTTTATTAAATAGATTAGAGTAAGAGGTAACTAGAATAATATAATAATCTAGTATATCTAGTAGAGAATGCGAGACCTAAAGTATAGAGAAATAGACCTTTAAGTAATACTAAACCTTATAATATAATAGCTAGTATAGCCTTAGATAATAGTAGTAATAAACTTACTTAGGGGTGTAATAGACAATTTAGAAGAAGATAGAATAGTAAGCGTAGAAGAATATAATAGATTCTAGATATAGTAAGTAAAAATAAAAGAAGATCTAGTAGAGAAAGATATTACTAAAACTATATGTATTGCTATAGTAGGGTTTAGGACCTAAGGGCCCTTAGTACTTATTCTAGCTGTACGAAATAATTACAAAAAAGAGGCTAAATTCCTTAAATCTAAGTAGACCTAATTTAATAATATAGAAATAGAAATAGATCTAGAATAACTTCTTAAAAAAATAGATAAACAAAAGAACTACGTAAAAAAGCTTAAGTAGATTAATACCCTAGAACTAAATACTAAAGAAGTAATATAAAAAGTTATAGAAGCGCTAGTATCTCTACTTATATAAATACTCTTAGCTAATATACTAGACCTTCTTAAGAAGCTTATAAAGCCTACTTTTATAGTAGATAAGTTAGAAGAGTTTATAAATATAAGAGTAATAGTAAGTATAACTAAAGACTTAGGAGAGACGCTTTAGAGCCCTAAGAGACTACTAGTAGCTCTATCCTAGAATAGCTCTTACCTATACTTAATAAATACTAATATTTCTAACTAAGTAATAGTAGAAGCTATAAATAGAAAAATTATTAGATATAGAGCTTATAGACCTTTAGGCTCCTCTACTAAGGTACTCCCTATTATACTTATACGCCTTACTAGTCTCGTAGCTAAAATAAATATAGTAGGAGAGCGCCTAGAATATAACTAACCTAGTAAGATTAAAAGACTTAGAAAAGAATACCTAAAGGTAACAATCTAGGTTAATAGGACTAGACTACTAGCCTTACTTAACTTAGGAGTAGAACTTAATATAATCTACCTTAAAATAGCTCTAGCTACTAGCTTAAGTATAACTTCTATACCTAAGGAAATAGCTAGAGTATAGCTAGTTACTATAAATAGAGTAAAGGAGTCCTTTAAAGAGATTATATAAGGTATACTAGTTATAATTAGAAGTATTAAAGTCTAGTCTAACTTCTTTATTATAAGAGGTCTTTCTTACTAAATAATCTTTAGGAACCTATTTATAATAGATTATTAATACTCTTTTAAATAAGAAGATAATAGCTAAATATATTATAAAGTTTAGTTAAAGAATTAAAATACTTCTATAAAGTTTATAGTAATATTAAAAAGAATAAAAAGTATAAGATAGATAAATAAAATAATAATAAGAGAGAAACTAATAAGAAACCTTACTACTAGGAGTAGAGTTCTATAAATAGACACCTAGAAAATAGAGAAGTAAGAAAGAAACGCCTAAAGAACTATTAGTAGTACCTAGTATCTATACTAGGAATTATAGAATAATCTATAAGTAGATCTAATAATAATAAAATAAGCTAGTATTTCTATAGATAAAAGTATTTTAGAAATCCTAGAAGACTTTATAGAGATATAGAAATAAGTAGAAAAAAGAAAATAGATACCTAAAGGCTTATTAAAGATAGAGCTATAACTTAAGCTAAACACTATATATAAGTTAAAAGGTAAAAAAGTATAGCTAGTCTATAACTCTTTAGTAAAGCTCTATAAAGTAGAGAGTTAATTAGACTAAAAAGTAAGAGTAGAACTTAGGTAGCTAGTAAATAATAACTAAAGCTAGAGACAATTGTAACAATATATTACTAATAAGACTACTCTTTTTTCTATAGGTACTTAGGTTATAGAAGAATAGCTAGTAAAAATAAAGATTGCTAACTAGCTAAAGCTAAGAGAAAAAGAAATACTAATCGAAGTTTTTCTATATTAAGAAGCTACGTTAAGCTTTAACTTTGTAGAGTTAGGCTATATCTACTCTAATATTATTCTACTAGTTTAAATTAACATAGTACTATATAAAGCCTAAAAAGAAGATAGCTTCCTTATACTTTATAAACTAAAAGACATAGTTAATAAGATAATTTAGGAATAGTTAGACTAAAGAGACCTTAAATTAAGTAAAAGCCTATATAGTAACTCTTAGTTCTTAGTAAAGAAAAAAAACTAAAGATATTAACTTATTAATAATACCTAGCGTGCTAATAGTATAACTATTAGGGACGCTAACCTACTTCTAAATCTAGATAAATTCCTAGAGGAATTTATAGGTTGCTATATTATATCCTTAATAGACTTCTTTTCTAGATATAATTAAGTAGAGCTCTATTAAGACTCTAGACTACTTATAGTATTTTATACGCTAACTTATAGACTAGTATAGTAATACACTCTACTTATAAGTACTATAAACTCTATTACTAAGTTTATATATATAGTAACTAAAATCCTATAAAAACTAATTCTAACTAGCTATATATTATAAATAGATAATATTATAGTAAAAGGCCTAAAAATAGATTATAACTTAGACTTACTAGAACCTAGTATCTAAAGGATTATTAGTAAATATATTATTAATATAGATAAAGTTTTATATAACTTTAAGATAGCTAGTACTACTACTTTAGGTTTTAAATTAGATTAGTACTACAACTCTATAGAGATTATAAGGTATATAGTAGATAAAAAGGGCTAGTACTTAGCTAATAAGAAAGTCTAAAAGATAATTAAATAGCTAGCTTATAGATCTCTAAAAGAAGTCTAAATATTTATTAGCTTTTACGTATACTATAGAATCTAGATTAAAGGTTTTACTAAGATAGTAGTACTACTATTTAAGCTACTAAAGAAGAACAAAGAATTTAAATAAACTTAAGAAGCTTTATTTACTATAGATAAATTAAAAGCCTAACTAACTAGTATACTAGTATTAGTCTCTATAGACTATAGTAAGCCTATTAGACTAATTATTATATTAGTTAATAGAAGTAAAAAAGGTTAAGGCGTAGTACTTTAGTAAGAAAACCTAAAAGGTTATTAGAACGCAATATACTATAAATTAGGAGTATAGTTACTTTTAGAGTATAACTAGGATTCTAGGAAATATAAGTATAAAGCTATACTACTAGTACTTAAGAAATTCTACTTATAGATCTATAGAGTTTATTTTATAGTAGAAATAAATACCTATATACTTATAGATTAACTTAATTAAAGCGCTAGCGACCTCCTAGAAGCTTTAATTACAAGATAGCTCGCCTTTCTAAATATATAGGAATTTAATATAAAGTACGTAGCTAGGAAAAAGAACGTAGTAGTAGATACTCTCTTAAGGTAACTAGAGCTACTAGGATAGTAGCTACTAAAAGAGCCTAAGGAAGACGTAGAAGAATTTATAGACTACTATTTAGAGTCTATAACTTTTATCTTACTATAGACAAGCCCTTAGGACCTAGAATTTATATACTTAAAGATAGAAATAGACTTAAGTATACTAGATACTCTAGAACCGCCTTTCCTACGCAATATTACAAAATAGCTAGTAATACTACAAACCTTAGCTAGAATAAGTAGAATAGATACCTAGAAGCTCTATAGAAATACGTAAAAATACAAGGTTATATAAAGACTCTTATAGGCTAAGGGTTCTAAATAGTATAGTAGGGTGACACGAAAAAAAAGCCTAAAAAAAGTTATAGTTTTTAACTAGTAATAACTCTACAAATATAATACCTTAAAAATATAAGCGAACATAAATTTTAAAGAACATATCTAAGACTTTATTTTAGTATACTACAAATTTTAATTACTAAGCAAATACAAGCTAGGATTTAAACTATTTAGAGGACTTTTTTTTTTGTAAAATTCAACCTAATAGAACTTTTTTATTAGCGTACAAAATTTAATTTTTATTTTATGTAGTGTTTAGCAGGCTAGTAGAGATTATAATACCTAATTTTTATAGTATATTTGTTATCTACTTAATTAGTTAATTTAAATAGAAAAAAGTAATAACTTTATTACGTAAGATAAACTTACTAAATAGACTACTAATTTATTAGTCTATTAAGGATAAAATAACTTCTAATCTTATTTTTTCTATATCTTTTATAAGTCCTTAATAACTAACGATAAACTTCTTAAAATTTAAACCTAAAGTTAACCTACTTTAATCTTCTAATATACTTCTATTTACTATTACTACTATCTTTAATAGATAGTATATATCTATTAATAATACTATAAAGCGAATTAGTAAAAAAAATAGTTATTTACCCTCTATTAGTAAAGTAATAGAAAGGTATTTTACTAGGTTAAAATTAAGAGAAATAAAATAACTAAATAGAGATTGAATTAGGAATCTAAAGAAGACTAATACGAGATTATTATTTGAAAATAATATTAATATCTCTATTAGGAGCTTCTAATTGTTTATTAAAGAAAAAAGCTATACTTTTAACGTTACTAACAAAAAGCTCCTAATTAATAAATAAAATACTAAAAAAGAGTCTACTATTATAAAGACTAGCTAAAAAGGCTAAAAAATAATTAGATTAATACTAAAAAATATATATTTTAAGATAACGTATTCTATTAGCGAAGCGGCTATATTACTAAAACGGCCACTTTTTCTTAGCACGAAGAACACTACGTACGAACAATAATGCAGTCTTAACAAAACAATATTTTAACTCTATAAGAAAGTAGAATTTAACTTAGGCTTTAGGCTTATACATTAGGCTATTTTTAGACTTTGCGACGCGCTACTGCAGCTTTAAACGTACAACATTAGCGGCTCTCTACCTAGCTTTATAGAATCCCTTATCGACGCGCTACTTAACTAAACTACTAGAAACTTACTATAATAGAAGAGTAAACTATTGTACAGTATATTCTTAACCTTAATTTAAGAGGATTTACCCCCTAGTTATGTAAGGTAGTAGATATAGCAGACAAGCTATTAGCAATACGTAGTAGAGAACTAGTTAGGAAGTGCTAGCCTACACGCTTTATAGCGCGTACAGACAAGCTTAAGACTACCTTTAGTCGAGTAAAGGATTACTAGAGAATACTTTAAGAAGATCTAGTAGTTATTAGTAGGTAGTTCTAGCTCGTACAGGACATAATAGCGACGTACAGCGTTAATCTAGATAATGTCTACAACTTTAATAAGACTAGCTTTTAGATAAGAATAATTAGGTTAATAAAAGTCGTTACAGGCTTAGAGAGGCGTACGAGGCCTAATCTTATTTAGCTAGGTAATCGCGAGTAGGTTACAGCTATTATAAGTATCTACGCTACTAGCTATACAACCCTACTATTTATTATCTATAAAGGACGCGTCTACATCTCTACTTAGTACGAGGAAACAAATATACTGCGTAATTAGAAGATCTCTATCTCTAAGAATAGATAGATAAATAATATACTTAGTCTTAAGTAGTTAAAGTACTTTGACGTATATACAAAGGCGCGTTAGGTAGGGTTGTACTAGCTACTTATCTTAGACAGCTATAAGAGCTACTTAAATCAAGATTTTAAGGACTACTACTTTAAAAACAAGATTCTAACGCTCTATATACTAGCCTATTCGTCCTATATCTTCTAGCTACTTAACGTTGTCTACTTCTCGCCGTTGAAGCTTAAGTACTCCTAGCGCGTACGAGACTTAGCGCGCCGGCGCGTCTACTATATTAATAAGGAAGGCTTTCTTCTAGCCTTTAGAGACGCGTTTTTTAACGTATTTACGTACGAGAATTGCAAAAAGGCCTTTAAGGTATCTAGATTAGTTCCTGTTAACGCGCAGGAAGTCTTTAATCGCCTTAAAGTGCGGCCGCGTACCCTGCTAGGACCCCTACTACTAGAGACGCTGTAGTAGTTAAAGACTCTAAGCAATACGTACAAATTTAGCTCTTAGTTAAAGCTTGTAAGTAGCTCTTTCGTACGATTACTAGAATTAGCCTAGCAAGGGTTCTCGCAGCTTATTAAAGGAGCTAAACTTATGCTACATTAAAACGCTCTTATAAGCTCCTAGATTATAGAGCTTAAAGAGTAATTAGTAGAGATAACAAAGCGCAAAACGCGTAAATAGAAGTAGATTTAGTATAGTAGTATATTAGAGTATAGTACTAGAGCGTCGTACGTAGCTATAGAGGCGTCTAGCGAGACTTAGAGGGCAAAGAAGGCTTGTAGTAGTAGTAGCAACGGGCGGGCTCAACAGGCTCAACTAGGTTAACGGCGTTGTAGGAACTACAACAAGATAGGGTACAACGCTCGTACGTGCCAAAAAGATATAGAAGAAGATTCTAAATCTACTACAAGTATATCGTACGCAGGTTCTATAGCTAGTTGTTAAGTAAATTGATTTTTTGTACATAATGTTCGCGATGCTAAGGAAAAGTAGCCGTTTCGGTGATATAGCCGCTTCGCTGATAGAATACGTTATAGAAAGGAGATAGGTCGAAATATAACTAAAAATAGGGTAAAAAAAGAGTTAAGAAAGAAATAGTCTTTATATTAAATAGAAATAAGTTTAAAAAATATTCTAATAGGCTAAAATATTCTATTCTTTTTCTACTATATTTTCCTCTTAATTATATTATTATAGCTAACTTACTAACTATTATATTACGTAAGGAAATAAATATCTAAGTATAAGGAGCTATTTAGATTAGAAGAACATTAGACCTAGAGTTTATTTAGGTCCTAATTAATTCTAGTCCTATTCGTTATACTTACTATTTCTATATAGTACTTA
>JALNQF010000562.1:0-22386 GCA_028456385.1 Ophiosphaerella korrae | reverse complement strand
TAGTACTTACTTAGATAGCTTTATCTACTATTTACTCTTTTTAGTTAATTATTAAAACTACTTTATTAAGTTATCTTGCGTAAAGTCTACCTTATATAATAGTAGATCTCTATAAATATTTTACTTTTATAGGCCTCTCTATAACCTAGAACTACACTAGTAGCCTTTTTACTTATACTAGAGTTACTACAAGATAGCTAATTGTAGCTAACTCTTAATTAAGCCTAGCTAGCTAAAAAGAACTATACTACTAAGAATTAGATCCTACCTTAGCTATAGCGCGCTAGGTAGCTCCTTAAGTTTACTATATTATAGTTCTAGTTAAAGTTTCTAGTACTCTTTTTTTACTAGTACTAGCGCTAACGTTCTAGAAAGAAATATATACTAAAGAAAAGTAGTTTAACTACTTTATAGGTTATAAAGCTTTAGCTTACACTTACTACGTATACCTAGGTAAGAGTGTACTTACACTAGGTATTAAACCTAGGTAGTAGTACTAGAGAAGGAAAAGACCCCTAAACCTACGTAAATTACTAGTACTTAATTTATAAGAACTAAGTAATAAAGCGCCCTAGACCTTACTAAAACCTTTACTAGCTAGTACTAAAGATCTAAATCTCTATAAACTAATAGCTAAACGCACTAATATAGTATATAACTACTACAACTTAGCTTATTATACTATAACTTAGTTATATAAATAATCTTCTTTCCTCTTAAAAGCTAGCCTCTTAAACTAAAATAATACTAGCTTATAACCTCTTTATTACTTAAACTAAGCGTACTTATAAGATAAAGATACGCTATAAATAGTAGACTATAGATCTAGTAAGAAACTAAAGGAATACTCTAGAGCTACTATACTACAAAAAATCTATAAAATACGTATTAAAACTAGGTCCCTAGAAAAATAGACCTAGAGACTTACTATACTAACTACTCTAATAAAAAAAGTACTAAGTAACTTCTAATAATATCTTAAGACCTCCTTATAGAAAGATAAAGGAAAATAGGTAATAGACCCTAAATCCTTTATTTAGCTAAGACTACTTAGTAAACTTAATTTCTAACCTAATATAATTCCCTAATAAGTACTAGGTACTTTCTTAGCTAATAGCTCTATAATAGACTTAGCTACTCTTAACTAACTTATTGTAGAAGAATTTAACCTAGATATAGACTCTACCCCCTTTAACTAAGGTAGCTCCTTAAGGTATAGACTAGTTACTAAGGTCTCTTTTAACAACTAGACTATATTAAACAACTTAATTAATAACGCCTAACTAAATATTAGCTAAGTATTATTACCTTAGCCTATACCTAAGCTTAAGATCCTAGAAGAGCTAAAAGATAACTTACTATTAAACGCTACAATTAATAAAGACCTACTACTAGGAATAGTCTTTATATTTTAAAATAAACTTAAGAAATTACTTACTAAGTTTACTAATCTCTAACCCTTGTTTTATACCTTGTTACTAACTTTATACTAGAGAATTAAAGATAATAAACCTAGTAATTACTTATCTCTTAGAGAATTTACCCTAGCTAGAATAGTATTATACCTAGTAGTTGTAAATACCTAGATATAGGATACAATTAATATAGTAAACGAATAAAACTAGAGGCTTATAGCTAGGGTAAGTAAATTAGATAAATAACTCTCTTAATAAGATAACTAATTAGCTTAACTCTAAGAATACTTAGTATAATTACTACTAGACTATAACTATATTATAGAGTAATATAATACTTTAAGCTAAAGAGCTACCTAGTATAAAGCCTTATAAAGAGAAGCTATAGTAAAATATAACTACTTACGTAAAGTAGTAATCTACTAAGAAGACCTAATAGCTAAATAAACTAAGCTAGAAACCTTTAACTTTAATATACTAGCGTAGAAAGATATAGAACTACTTTATACTAGGATCTTACTATAAAGCTAGTAACCTAGCTTCTTTAAAAGAGAGTTTAAACCCTAAGTACTAGTAGTAGGCTAATATATCTTTAATAGAGAAGAGTTTACCTTAACTTTCTTTTTAACTAGTATCTAAGAGCTAGCCTTTAATTTTTACTAGTATAAAAAATAAAAAGACTACTCTTTAAAACTTCTATAATTTTTAGGTATAAGATACTACGTAGATTTTATATCATTTATCTAGTCTATATACAATTAATATATTACTAATAGAAAAAAATATATTAGCTTGTAAACCTAAGCTAATATTTTTATATACTATAATATAGAATTAGCTTATTTATACCTTACTATCTTAAATAGTATTACTTACCTATACTAAAAAGAATTTATATATTTCTTTATACTTTTCTACTAATTTAGTAATATAGATATAGTAGGATTAAGAGAAGTATATTATAAAACCCTAGAAATAGCTAAATTTAGACTAGATTAACTAATCTATAAAACTACCTAGTTAGTATAAGCTAAATTCTTCTCTAAATTTAATAATATTAGCCTTAAACTATAATAGAACCTATAGCTATATAATATCTACCTTTAAAAAAAGCTATAACTTTAGCTTAAAAAGGCTACTAGTACTACTCCTAGTATCTATAATAGCCCTACTAATTTTTAAAAGTTAATCTTAATATTAGAAAATAAAGCAAATAATTAGAACCTAAATATAAGCTTTATATAAACCTAGCTTTATACTCTAGTACTTATAAGAGCTAAACTAAGAGCGTAAATATAAAACTTTAAGGAAAAACTAGCTATAACTCTATAGGAACTAAAATACTATTAACTATAACTAGAAAGTATATTTAGAGGAATATACCTAACTAGTAAAAAGGCTGCCCTAATTAAAACTAAGAACTCAAAAATAATTTCTTACTAGGGCTATAAAAAGATAGGTATTAAGAAGCTAGACTATACTACTTGTAAATAAATAAAAGCTACTAGATCTAAAATACCTACTAATACTATAAACTACTATATAGCTACCTATATAGTAATAGACTCTAAAATAGATATAGAAATAGAAGACTAATTCTTTAAATATAACCCCTAACTAGATATAGAGCTAGAACTATAGCCTAACTTAGACTAGGATTTAGAAAATAACGTTCCCTAGGCCTAAAGCCTTAACTTAAGGATTATACGAACTAGAAGAGCGTAATTTACTACTAAAGTATAACCCTTAGAATAGCTATATCTTATATACTTGCCTATAGAATATAAATAGTCTAGTATAAGAAACTACTAACTAACCTAATAGGAGCTAAGCTAAACTAATTCTTATTTACTAGCTTCCTAAGTAAAGACCTAATAGTACCTTATACTACTAGAACTTTAGCCAATAGTAAAGCTAGTATAAACTTTATTTACTAAAAATTTACCTAGAAGACTATAAAATTATAAACTATCTAGCTACTTTAACTTATTATCTATAAAGGATATAATAGTTCCTTATCTAAGTCTATTACGTATTAGGTTAAGTTCTACTTATAAGTAAGTATATATATTAAATAGACTTCTACCTATATTATTAAAAATATAAGCTAATTTAACTTTATTCTAAGATTTTTATAGTATAAAGCTTATACTATTAAACCTAACTACTATAATAGAATATTATTATTCTCTAATATTTACTACTAATAGTACTACTAGATAACTAACAAAATCCCCTTAGTAGTATACTATAGTGTACCTAGATATTACCTTACTATAGCCTTAAAGAAGCTAGTACTTAAACTATTATCTACCCCTATAGGGCTCCTAAGTAGGTACCCTAATAGGTATAAATAGAACTTGTTAAAAGATATTTAAACTATTAGTTATTATATAATTAAGGCCTTTACTAAAAAAAGTAGATATACGCTTATAGTACTTAATTTAGATAGAATACTACTACTAGTATACTACTATAAGGTAGCTAGAGAAGTAGACTACGCGTAATTTTATAAACTACTAGCTATAGTAAAGCTTAAGGATATCTTATCTATAGAACTACTCTAACTATATTAAGACCTAATACCTTGTTTTAATAAGAAAGCTACTAAGGAACTTCTCCCTTATAGGCTATATAACCTAGAAATTACTTTTAAGCCTAGCGTAAAATCTTAGACGCTAAACCTTACTTTTTTACTAGAAAATAAAACAAAGTAATCTAGAAATATATCTAAGAAATAGAAGGTAAGGGCTTTATTAGCAAATATAGCTCTTTAGCTAGAAATAACTTACTAATTATAGCTAAACTAGATAGTAGCTTAAAAGTTTACGTAGACTACTATAAGCTAAATAAATCTACTATTAAAGACTAGTACTCTTGTAACTAGGTGTTACTAGAGTTAACTCCTAATACCTAAAGGTTATTAGTAGATTACGAAGTAATAATAAAAGCTTGTATTAGGATCTATAATAACTATAAACAATAGAAGATATTTTACAACTATCTTGTATTAGCGTTCTATAGTTAAAGGATTAAATTGCTAATACTATCCTAATAATAAATATCTCTACTATTAAATATTACTGTAGCCTTAGCGACTTTGTTGCTTTGTATTTACTAAGATCGTAAATTTACAAATTTGTTACATAATAGCTTCGCGAATTTATATTTACTAAGATCGCAAATTTACAAATTTATTACGTGTCCTAGTTGTAGTTAGTTTTCTAATTAAAGTTATTACCCTACTCGTCCTATACTTCGTTAGCGTCTAAGTTAGGACTAATTAAGTTCTATCTTAACTTCTCTTGTTACTACTATAATACTATCCCCTCTTCTACGTAGTCCCTTATTTCTCTATACTAGGGCTAGGGTTATTAATCCTATTTCTTCGTTAATCTCTAGTTCCTTATTACTCTCTATGCCGTCTCGTTCTTAGCGTAACAAGCTTCTTCTTATAGCTCGTATTATTCGTAATAGGGTTAAGATATTTCTCTATTATCGTTATACTAAGCTTAGTCTTACTTGTCTTATATCTTTAAATAATAGTAAGCACTATAATAAGTATATTACTACTAATATTTAATATAAATATATTTCTTCTAGGGTTTTACTAGCTAAGTGTAAGTGTTTAATTTCTACGTAGTCTCCTTCTACTAAATTGTGTAGGGCGAGCCGTTAATAGAGCTTAAGCGAAATTATCGTTATAGCTTACTATAGCTAAGGCTAAGCGCGAGTTAACTCTTTATAAGCTAGTAGAGCTTTATTCTTATATTAAGCGTCTTTGTAAGCTAAAGGCTTATAATAACGCTAAGTTGTCTAAATAGTTTTGTACCTTAGAGGCCGAGTTAGATTTAGATAATATAGTAGAGGCTGCTCTAGCTCCTATCGCATTAAGCGCTCCTATCGCCTCTCTATCTAGTAGTAGTACTATTAGTTTTCTTAGTTTGCTGCTAGGCGCTCTAGAGGGTTTTAACTTTAGAACTCCTCTAGTTTCTTAGGATAATTAAGGTTATCCTCTAGTTCCTATATTTTTTCCTATAGTTGTCCTTTTTTATCTATACCTATCTATTCTACTAGATAGTAGTTTCTACTATTACAAAACTAGTACTATAAGATTTCTTTAACTTCCTATTCTTTATATTCTCTATATATATCTACTTTATATACTAGTAGTTCTACTTCTTATAGTACTTGTTCTAGTAGAGCTACGTAAAACGTTAAGTATATCTTTATCTTGTTTAGTAGTTTTAACTTAAATATAACTAGTGTAACTTTTTTCTTAACTTTATATAGTCCTATCTTAACGTAGTCTAGTTTTAAGCTTAGTTGTTTGCTCTTAATATTCTTCTATACTAACTATACTTTTTCTCCCTCTCTAAATTAGAGTCTCTCTTTGTATTTCTTGTTATAGTATTTTACTATTTAATTATATAGGAATTCTACGTCTTGTCTTAGTTAATTATATATGTCTTTAAGTCTATTAGCAAAGTTTTCTCCTCTTAGAGACTAAGATATCTAGTTTCTTAGTATCTAGTATATATTAGGCTCAAATCTATAGTTTATAAAAAAAGACGTTATTCTTATTACTATATTCTTTGCGCTGTTGTATGCTAACTATACTATAGGTAGTAGCTGTACCTAATTATTCTAGTTGTAGTTAAGGTAATATCTTAAGTACTATTCTACTATCTAATTTATTCGTTCTAATTATCTATCTATTTGTAGATAATATGCTGTAGACATCGCGTATTGTATTCCTAATTACGCTATTATTGTTTCCTATAGTTTTAATATAAATCGTATATCTCTATCTATAATAATCTTGTCTAGTAGTCTATATTAACTAATTACAGTCCCTAGAACCTAGTATATAGCAACCTCTATCCTACTTTTCTCTTTATATAGTTTAAAGTATAAGTACTTTATAAGTTTATCTACTATTATTAGGATTCTAGTATACTTAACTCCTAATATTAGGTCTTTAGACTTAGGTAACTTTGTAATAAAGTCTATCGTAATAACTCTCTATAGTTATTCTAGTATCTTAACTAGTTATAGTATCCTATATAGTGCGTGTCTATTGTATTTGTTTCTGTAATATTCTATATAGTTTTGTAGTACTTCTATTACTAATTATCTTGCTTTTAAGATATAATATTCTTGTAATAACCTATCTAATATTTTATTAATACCTTAGTATCTATATACTAGTAATTTGTATAATTGTCGTATAAACTCTTTTTAAATCTTTCTTAGGATATATATTCTTCTATAGGTTTATACTAATCCTTCTTAAATTTCTAGTTTTTTTATTTCTTTAGATACTTCTTTTATTACTTTCTAAATCTATTTATCTAGCTCGCTACTTGTTCTCTTAAGTATTGCGGCTATTTTTAGTATATTTAGGACTAGGTGTCCTTCTTTATTCTTAACTAGAACTATACTAGTAGCGCTTACTTCCTTTTATAAGTCTAGTCTTCTACTAAGAGCGTCTATAAATTAATTATCTTTCCCTTTTGTATATATAATTTCTATATTAAATATTAATAGGAATTCCTACTATCTTGTATATTATTGTAATAGTTCTTTATTTGTTATAAATCCTATAAGGTTCTTATAGTCTATATAGACCTTTATTTAATATTTTACTCCTTGTAAGTATACTCTCTATTATTTAAATACTTTATAGATTGCTAGTATCTCTTTGTTGTATATTAGGTAGTTAAGTTCTACTATTTTTATCTTCTTAGAAAAGTATTTAACTAGGTACTCCCTTTTAGTCTCTAGGTCTTCTTATATTAGTACTATTCTATAGGCTAAGTTAGATGCATCTATTTTTACTATTGCTAGTAAGTCTAGGTTATATATTCTAATAACTAGGTTTTCTATAAACTTTCTTTTTATTTTTCTAAATACTTTGTTATATTCCTTTATCTATTTAAATAGCGTGTCTTTTTTTATAAGTCTTGTTATTAGTTCTATATCTTTAGACTATCCTACTATTAACTTTTTACAAAAGTTAGCTAGCCTATAAAATTATTGTACTTCCTTTAGGTTTCTTAGTGTTAGCTATTTGTTAATTAATCTAATCTTTTCTAAGTTAATCTTAATTTTTCCTAGTTTAATAATAAATCTAAGGAAATCTATTTCCTTTATATAGAACTCGCATTTTCTTATTTTAAGAAATAGTTTATTTTCTACTAGTTTTTCTAGTACTTTATATACGTGTTATACGTATTCTTCCTCTATTTCTAAGAATATAAGGATGTTATCTAGGTATGTAAATGTAAATTCATCTAAGTACTCTCGTAGTACTATATTAATCCTTTCCTAGAATACTACTAGTGCGTTTATTAAGCTAAATAGTATAACTAAGTATTTGTATAGTCTATACTATATTCTAAATACTATTTTCTATTTATTACCCTTTTTAATTCTAATCTAGTAGTAGGCGTTCTAGATATCTAGTTTTGTAAAGATTTTTACTCTTTGTAGTCTATCTTATATTCTATCTATTTATAGTAGGGGGTATTAGTTTTTATTTATAATTGTGTTAGTTTTCCTAAAATCTACGTAAGGTCTTTTATTACTCGTTCCTTTCTTATCTATAAATATAAGTCTATATACTACTAAGGATTTAGATTCCTTTATCTATCCCTTTCTTATTACGTTTTAGATAAATACCTATTTAATCTTAGATTCTTCTTCTATTTTCCTATAGACTAGGCTCTATCCTATATCTTTACCTTCTTCTAGTTCTATCGCTAAATTCTATAGTTAATATTCTAGAAGGTAGTTTTCTAGCTCTATAAGCTATTTTTCCTATTTCTTGTATTCTTTAGAAAATTCTCCTTTATAGGTACTTATGTTAGCTTTTAGCGTGTCTATTCTATAGTAGCTAATTTTTCCTATTCTCTAATTAATGTATAGGTTAGTTATCTATAACTATAGCATACCTAATATTATATCTTGTTTATTATTAATTGTTGTTATATCTATAACTATATTCTAGATTATTATTCCTTCTAGTTCTAATATAGAGAGAACTGTTTTAAATCTAATAGGTTCCTAGAATAGTTTTTCTTTAATCGTACTTAGTTATTAAAGATATTTCTTTGTTATATACTTTATTCTTTATATTTCTATAAACTTCTTTAATATAAAGTTTTTTATAGCTCTACTATTAATTATTAGTTATACTTTTTTCTTTTAGTATATACCTATTTTTATAATGTGTAAGCCTCTTATACTTTCTAGCCTTTCTTACTTAGGCGCTTTTATAAATTATCTATCTTTTTAAGGCTATAGTCTTACTTTAAGTTTATATTCTTTATATTTTAGGTATTTATTGTACTTGTATTTGTACTATAGTCTTCCCTAGACGTATTTCTTAGTTAGCTTAGGTCTAGGCCTTACTACTATATATCTATCTTCTAGGATTATTTCTTATCCTTAGATATCTTCTACTAGGATTACTCTTATATAGTTATAGCCTCTTCTTCTTATAAGCTATATATTGTTGTTTACTTTAGGGTTTCTATATATAATATAATTCTTATCTAGGTATAATATCTATAATACTTTAAAATATACTAGATATTTTAGGTTTATTATTTTATTATCCTCTTCCTAGTATTTGTCTTTACTAGGTGTATTTGTTATTAGGATATAGTATACTACTAGTACTCTTAGTATATAGGCTTTGTTAATCTATTGCGTTTTCTTTATAAGGTACTACTATTCTCTCTATATAAGTATTCTTCCTACTATAACTATATATTACTTTATCTATTCTTAAAATAGTATAAACTTTATTTCTTTAGGATTACGTTCTTTCTAGTCTTTATACGCTTTCTCTATATTTATAACTATTAAATATATTTAAACAAATCTCTATTCTTTATTTTATTCCTCTATATCTATTATTGTTTAGCTATTATAGCTATATATTATTAGCTAGGTATATTCTATACTTCTTATACTAACTTATTTCTTACTTCCTTATAGTTCTTTAGAAGTAGTTGTAGTAGTCTCTTTATCTAGTGCTAGTTCTTCAGCCTAGATTAATAGAATCTAGGGCTCTTCCTCTTCTAAGTCTTCTATTAGTAGGTCTATTACTTAGGCTATCTCTTCTAGCTAAGCTTTTATCCTTTCTTTTATTACTACTACTCTATTTCTCTATTATAGGAAATATCCTACTCTCTACTTACTAGAAAGATATATATAGTAGTTATCTTTGTAATAAAAGGTTTAGTAGAGTATTACGTACTATAATTCCTTGCTCCTAGCTACTTTCTCTTAAGGTTTAGCCTATACTTATAGTACTTCTTTCTTCTTTTTAGTTATTTTTAACTAAGTTTCTTTCTTTAGGTCTTTACTTTTATAATCTTTTATAAAGTGTCTAGGTTTCCTGTATTTATAATATACTATATCCTTCTTTAACTTAGATTAGTAATTCTTTATATAGTAGCCTAGTTTACTATAGTTAAAGTACGTAAAGTCTTTATTCTTTTTCTTTTTCTTATCCTTATTAGTGTTAAGGACTATAGGGTCTCCCTTATTATAATTCTAGGTATAACCTCTATACTTGTTTTTCTTCTATTCTTAAAGGTCGTTATTAATCTATATTGCCTATTATTTTAGGGCTTCTAGTATTTGTAGTTTTTCTATATAAATTATTTTATATTAGATTTTTAAGTTTAGCCCTTACTTAAATTATAATATTAGAGCTAACTTATTTTATTCTATGTTTTGCGATAGTTATTTAAACTATAATACGTATTCTAGAATACTTTAGCTTTGTGTAAGCTTTTCTAACTATTCTTTAGCTTGTTAGGTAACGTCTATATCTCTAAATACTACTCTTATTCGTCTAGTAAAGTATTTGTAACTTCTAAAGATAGCTCTTATCTTATCCTTCTAGGTTATTAGAGTATATATTGTATAATCTATCTAGTAGGGTTTAAACTATCTTATCGCGTTCTCTTCGAGGTGCATCCTAATATATATTACTTTCTTTTCTTTTTTATCAAAGTATAGTACTTATATATCTATCTAGAGTTATACTAAGGCTATAAAAAGTTTTAGTTTCTCTCTTATCTTATTAAACTTCTTAAGGATAGGTATCTTTAGTAGTTTCTTTGTCGCACTTATCTCTAGGCGTTACGTAATTAATTCTATCTAATTTTATCCTTTAATAATAGCTTTAATCTACGCCTTATTCTATTTTGCGTATTCCTAGAGTTCCTTATTCTAAGTTTCTAATATATCGATTACTATTTTTATATCTTCCTTTTTAGAGATTAAGTTATTTATATAGTTTTTAATATCCTTCTATACTATATTATCTAACTTGTAACTACTTATAGGTACCTTAGCTACTTTCTTAGTTAAACTTTCTACTATTATATTAGCTAGACTATGCGCTACTTACGCTTTGCTTCTCGCAATAACTAAATTAGCAAGGTGTAACTAGGTGTTACTAGGGTTAACTCTTAATACCTAAAAGTTATTAGTAGATTACAAGGTAATAATAAAAGCTTATATTAAGATCTATAATAACTATAAATAATAGAAGATATTTTATAACTGTCTTGTATTAGCGTTTTATAGTTAAAGGATTAAATTACTAATACTATCCTAATAATAAATATCTCTACTATTAAATATTACTATAGCCTTAGCAACTTTATTACTTTATATTTACTAAGATTATAAATTTATAAATTTATTACATAATAGCTTTATAACTTTGTATTTACTAAGATCGCGAATTTACAAATTTATTACGTGTCCTAGTTGTAGTTAGTTTCCTAATTAAAGTTATTACCCTGCTCGTCCTATACTTCGTTAGCGTCTAAGTCGAGACTAATTAGTTCTATCTTAACTTCTCTTATTACTGCTATAATAACTCTATTCTATTCTTTAGGGAAATACTAGCTTACTTAAATAAAGTAAAGATTTTCTCTAAATTTAATATAATATACGCCTTTTACTACTTATATATTACCTTAAATTTAGAATAGCTAACTACCTTTGTTACCTACTTTAGTATATATACCTATAAGGTAGTACCTTTTAGCCTTACTAACGTACTAGCTACTTTCTAGCGCGCTATTAACTTAGCCCTACTAGAATATTTAGATAACTTCTATACTATATATATAGATAATATCTTAGTATACTCTAATAATAAAATAGACTATATCTAGTATGTTTATAAAGTACTTATATAACTAAAAAAGTAAGGCTTCTACGTAGACTCTAAAAAATCTAGCTTCTACGCTACTTTAGTTAAGATTTTAGGTATAATTATCTCTAATAAAGAAATTACAATAGATCTCTATAAAGTTAAAGCTATCTAAGAGTAAGAAATACTAAAGACTACTAAAGAAGTCTTAGCCTTTCTAAGCTATACTAGATTCCTCTAGCGCTTTATTAAGGATTACTTAAGCCTTACCTTACTACTTACTAAGTTAATTAAGTCTAAGGTTATTACTAAACTTACTAAAAGAAATAGGCTACCTCTTTAAAAGACTTAGTACAAGCCTTTTATAATTACCTAAGAATATATAAACGCCTTTAATAAACTAAAAGCTACTTTTTAGCTAGAAGTAGTTTTACTTTACTTTAACTCCTTAAAACTAATCTATATCTAAACTAACGCCTTAGGGTAAGCCTTAGGTAGAGTAATAAGCTAACTAAACTAAGATAGAATCTAATAGCTAGTTAGCTTCTTCTTAAAAAAACACACCCTAGTAGAGTATAATTATAATATCTACAACCTAGAACTTATAGCTATAATCTAAGTATTTAAAGAGTAAAAACTAGAGCTTATAAGTAGTCTATATACAATCTATATTATAATAAACTACTATAATTTAGAAACTTTTATAATAACTAAAAAGCTTAATTACTACTAGGCCTACTAGTTATTATTTCTATCCTAATTTAATTTCTATATTAAATATATACCTAGTAATATAAATAAAGTTATAGACGCCCTAAGCTACTAACTATAAGATTACCCTATAGATAATTCTAATCTACAAGTATTAAGAGCTAACTAAATTATCTTAAGCTCTTAAGTCTTAGCCCTAGGCGTAAAACCTACGCTAGATATAGTAATTTACGCTCTAAGCCTTGTAGACCTATAAAAGCTAGATAGATTTACGCTAAAATAAGCTACTATAGTATACGCCTACCTTCGCTATATTATAGAAATAAAACCTAAATTAGTAAACCTACTAGAAGATTTTCTACTACTTTATAATAAAAAACTAGACCTAGAACTTTTACTATATATTATTAACCTACGCCTAATAAAAGAATTACTAGATATAGTATACTTAGAAGACTATATAGCCTAAGCTATATTTACTACTATAGATAGTAGATAATAAAAACTATTAAAAGCCTTCTATAAAGTAAGATACTACTTCTTATATACTAATATTAGCTCTACTAGATTAAAGAAAGAAAAGTACTTTTAAGTTAATAAAACGCGTCTATATATTCTCTTAAATACTTATCTATACTACTAAATCTTTAATTTATACTATAACTATTAGTTAGTAAGCTATAAAAGACTTTATAGTACGCTATATCTAATATATAAGCGCTATTATTAGCTTAAGATACTCTAAGCTATTAAGTAATTTTATAATATATACCTAATCTACTACTATATAAAGAGCTTATAAGATAGTAAACTTAGTTACTTCTAACCTATACTAATTCTCTTCGTACTCTAGACTAATATCTTAGTAAACTATATTTAAGCTTTACTAGCTAGTAAAAATAGTAGCTAGATTTATAAATATATCCTAGTAATATACTACTACTTTATAAAAAAACACTATTTCTTCTTCTATAAGTCCTTAAAACCTAAAGAAGCTACCTAATATTTTATATCTAATTTTAAGCTTTATAGAGTCCTAATAAATATTATATTTAATAGAAAGATAACCTTTATTAGCTAATTCTAGCGCTACGTATATAAACGCCTCTATATTACGTAAAAGCTCTTAACTACCTACTACTTAGAAACTAATAGCTAAATTAAGTAAGTAAACTAAGCTCTAGAAATCTTTCTAAGGTAATACGTTAACTACGCGTAAGATAACTAGGTAGCTTAGCTATACGTAGCTAAGTTCTAAGTAAATAATACTATTAATATATCTATTAAGATAACTTTATTCTTATAGATCTAGGGTATTACCTCTATAGTAGTATATACCCTAGTAAAAATAATAAAGACTAACTTAACTTAGCTTAACGTAACTAACGTATATAAGTAGATAAGCTACTTAACGCCTATAGTAACCTAGTAGCTTCCTTTAAAGAAAAAATACTCTAGGCGTAATAAGAGTAAGTAGCCTAAGCTAATACTTCTTACTAAAGTAAACTAGTATATAAAGCTAGTAACTAAGCCTATATTAGTATAGCTAATTAGAAAACTACTTACTTAACTCTAAAATTAGACTACTAATAAGTAGGCCTATACTCTATTAAGAGAGTTATCTACAATAGTAAAGTATATAAGCTAGTACTACTTTAAGAAATACTAAGTAAAGGCGTATTCCTAGTCTTTTCTCTAAAACTCTTACACCCTAGGGACTAGAAGCTCTTACTAGATTAAGACCTACTATAGCTAATCTCTATTATTATTACTAATAAAGAAACTAGTAGCGTATATAAAGAATACTTAGTAAAAGCTATTTTAGATATACGCTTTAAAGAGTATAGAAAATACGTAAGATAGTACTACTTAGTTTACTAGACTAGCTATAACAAACCTATATAGGAGCTAGTAGAAGAATTTATAAAATATAAAGCTACCTTTAACTTTTACTAGAACTACCTAGAGAAAGCTAAACTACTAACTCTATATATACCTAAAAAATAGAGCTCTAATAAAGACGTAACCTATTAAAGTACCTTAGCTTACTAATAGGTATAAAAAAGCCCTTCTAAGGCGTAATTATTACCTTTAGCCTTTACTAGAACTACTTAGACAATCCTAAAACTATTAATAGGCGTAAAAAAAAAAAAAAAAAAAAAAAGCCTCTTATAAGTGTTACAGCAGTAATAGAAGAGCTACAGATAGAACTAATCGATCCTACGAGCCTAATCCTATACGACTCTAAAGGCTATAAGCCTAACTAGGAAGCTACACATAATTAGGACACCTAGAGTAATCTATAATCTGCAGACTCTTAGTAGTAGTAGATTACGGATTAAGTTAATCTGTAATCTGTTGATCTTAGTATACACAGATCACAGATTACAGCAAGTATATAGTTATTAGCAATACGCATTATTAGGATAGCATCAGCAATTCAATCCTTTAACTATAGAACGCTAATACAAGATAGTTGCGAAATATCTTCTATTGTTTATAGTTATTGTAGATCCTAACGCGAACTTCTATTATTATCTCTTAATCTACTAACCCCTAATTAGGTATTAGGAAGTCGACCCTAGTAACACCTATTACACCTTGCTAATTTAGTTATTGCGAGAAGCGAAGCGTAAGTAACGCACAGTCTAGCTAATACAATAGTAGAAAGTTTAACTAAAATAAGCAAAGCCCCTAGGAGTAGTTATAAGTCTAATAGTACTGTATAGGAAATAATTAAAGACTAAATTAACAATCTAATCTTAGATAAAGAAGACATAAAGATAGTAATCGACGCTTTAGAAACGTAAAATAAAGAACTATAGGATTACGCAAAATAGAACGAGGTATAGATTAAAGCTATTATTAAAGGATAGAATTAAATAGAATTAATTATACAACGCCTAGTAATAAGTACTATAAAGAAACTACCTAAGATACCTATCCTAAAGAAGTTTAATAGGATAAGGGAGAAACTAAGACCTTTTATCGCCTTAGCTTAACTCTAGATAGATGTACAAGTACTACACTTCGACACAGAAGAAAAGAAGGTAATATATATTAGGTTGCACTTAGAGGAAGACGTAATAAGATAGTATAAGCCCTACTAGATAGACTACACAATACACTCTCTAATAACCTAGAAGGATAAGACAAGAGCTATTTTTAGAAGTTACAAATACTTTACTAAACAAATAAGAGTAGTATTTAGGGATATAGACGTTACCTAATAAGCTAAAGAGTAGCTAGGAAAGCTTATATAGAACTAGAGTGTTCCTAAGTACGTATTATAATTTAAATAACTATCCTAAAATATAGAATAGAACGAGTTAGCCTTAATATTACGATTTAAAGAAGGACTAAGTTTAAAAATACAATACAAAATAATCTATATAGAGAAACTATAGACACTAGAAGCCTTAAAATAGTAGGTAATACAAATTAATAATAATCTTTAAGAATAGAAGAAAAACAAATATAAGAGTTACGTCTAGAACTAAGATAAAGGAGACCCTATAATCCTTAATACTAACAAGGATAAGAGAAAAAAGAAGAACAAAGACTTTACGTACTTTAACTATAGTAAGAAAGGCTACTACGCGAAAGACTACTAATTACAAAAGAAGAAAGAGATAGTATACTATAAATACAGGAAACTAGGACACTTTATAAAGGACTACAAGAGTAAAGACCTAAAGAAAGAAACTTAGTTAAAAACAACTAAGAAAAAGAAGGAAGTACTACAAGCATAAGCTAAACCTTAAGAGAAAGTAGCTAGGAGTAAAGAAATACAATATATAATACTCTATTAGACTTTTTGTTATAAAGACAACTACTATATATATCTTTCTAGTAAGTAAGGAGTAGGATACTTCCTATAATAGAGATATAGAGTAGTAGTAACAAAAGAAAGAATAAAAGCTTAGTTAGAAGAAACAGCCTAAGTAATAGACTTACTAATAGAAGACTTAGAAGGGGAAGAGCCCCTAGTACTATTAATCTAGGCTAAAGGACTAGTACTAAATAAAGAGACTACTACAGCTTCCTCTAAAGAACTACAAGAAAGTAAGAAATAGGTTAGTATAAGAGGAATAGAGTATACCTAGCTAATAATATATAGCTATAACAGCTATACAATAATAGATATAGAGGAACGTAACAAAAAATAGAAGTTCGTTTAGAAATACTTACTAGTTATAAGTATAGAGGAAGCGTACGAAGACTAGAAAGAACGCAATCCTAAAGAAATAAAGTTTATACTATTTTAAGAATAGATAAAGTAATATATAGTTGTAGTAAGAAGAATACCTATAGAAAAAGAATAGTAGTACCTCGTAAAGAGAACACGATAGATTAACAAAGCCTATACACTAAGAATACTAGTAGCGTACTATATCCTAACAATAGATATACTTAGAAGAGACAAGTACTAGGAAGGAGATAACAAAATAATAGATCTAAAACATCTAGTACACTTTAAAGTATTATAGTTAGTATACTTAGATAAGAATTACACTATATACAAGAACCCTAAAGTAAACAATAATACATAGCCTATAAGAAGAAAAGGATATAACTATACAAGAGTAATCCTAGTAGAAGATATCTAAGGATAAGAAATAATCCAAGAAGAAGGATACGTAGTAGTAAGACTAGGCCTAAAACTATCTAAGAAATGCGTCTAAAGAGGACTATAGTATAAATACATATACGATAAATGTCTAAAATACAAAGAACATAAGCTTAAAATAGGGCTATAGCCCTAAAAAGATAGACAATTTACAAAAGAACCTAAACAAGAATAGTTAAAAAGTATAAGAGGCCTACATATTACGAAAATAAGTATATACTAAGGAAAGAAAGTACGACTAATAATTAACAGTAGAGCTACAAGGAACTTTATATTAAAGAAGTTTATAGAAATATAAGGAATAAAGTATACAATAAAGAAATACCCTTAATAACTAAGTACAATCGAAGGAAAACTATTTCAAGAACCTATTAGGTTCGAGACAGTTCCCTTTATACTCGAATTAGAAAGGATAACAATTAAAAACATAGTTATAGATATAACAACAATTAATAACGAGCAAGATATAATATTAGGTATACTATAGTTATAGATAACTAACCTATATATTAATTAGAGAACAGAGAAAATTAGTTACAATAAAACTAATATACTAAAAGCTAATATAAGCACCTACAAAGGAGAATTCTAAGAAAAATACAAGAAATAGGAAGAATAGCTTATAGAGCTAGAAGACTACCTTCTAGAACATTAACTATAGGACTTAGTAATAGAACTAGAAGAAAGAAGAAACCTAAGATAGAGCCTAGTCTACTAGAAAACGAAAGAAGAATTTAAGATTAAATAAGCGTTTATTTAGACCGCAATAAAAAAAAGATAGATAAGAGAATCTAAATCCTTAGTAGTATATAGACTTATATTCGTAGATAAAAAGAGAATAAATAATAAAAGGCCCTACGTAGACTTTAGAAAAACTAACGCAATTATAAACAAGAACTAATACCTACTACTACAAATAGATAAAATGCAAGATAGACTACGAGAAGTAAAGATCTTTACAAAGCTAGATATCTAAAACGCTTACTATTAGATTAGAATTAAAGAGGGCAACAAATAGAAAACAGCGTTTAGAATATAGTACAGACTATATAAATACTTAGTTATACTATTTAGCTTAATAAATGCACTAGTAGTATTCTAAGAAAGGATTAATATAGTACTAAGAGAGTACTTAGATATATTTACATTCGTATACTTAGACGACATCCTTATATTCTTAGAAACAGAAGAAGAACACGTACAACACGTATATAAAGTATTAAAGAAATTAGCAGAAAACAAACTATTTCTTAAAATAAGAAAATGCGAATTCTATATAAAGGAAACAAATTTCCTTAGATTTATTATGAAACTAGGGAAAATCAAGATTAACCTAGAAAAGATTAGATTAATTAATAAGTAGCTAACACTAAAGAACTTAAAGGAAGTACAATAATTTTATAGGCTAGCTAACTTTTGTAGAAAGTTAATAGTAGGATAGTCTAAAGATATAGAACTAATAACAAGACTTATAAAAAAGGACACGCTATTTAAATAGATAAAGGAATACAACAAAGTATTTAATAAGATTAAAAAGAAGTTTATAGAAAACCTAGTTATTAGAATGTATAACCTAGACCTACTAGCGATAGTAAAAACAGACGTATCTAATTTAGTTTATAGAATAACACTAATATAAGAAGACCTAGAGACTAAAAAAGAATACTTAGTCGAATACTTCTCTAAGAAAATAAAGACAGTAGAACTTAACTACTTAATCTACGACAAAGAGATACTAGTAATCTATAAAGTATTTAAGCAATAGAGAGTATACTTATAAAGAGTAAATTACTAGACAAAAGTCTATATAGACTACAAGAATCTTATAGGATTTATAATAAATAAGGAACTATTACAACGCTACACGAGATAGTAGGAATTCCTATTAATATTTAATATAGAAATTATATATATAAAAGGGAAAGACAATTAGTTTGTAGATACCCTTAGTAGAAGACTAGACTTACAAGAAGAAGTAAGCGCTACTAGTACAGTCTTAGTTAAAAATAGAGAAGGACATTTAGTCCTAAATACACCTAAAATAGCTGCAACACTTAAAAGAAAGAGTAGCGAGCTAGACAAATAGATTTAGAAAACAACATAAGAAGTATCTAAAGAAATAGAGAAACTAGAAATCTATAAAGGACTTGTACAAGCATATAGAAGAATATATATTCTAAGGAAAATCTAAAGAGAATTTATACGATAGTTTTACAAACTACTAGTATATAGATACTAAGGGATTAATAAGACCCTAGATAAGTTACTACAAGATTACTATATTCTAAAAGCAAGACAACTAGTAATAGAGGTACTACGAGACTATATAGAGTGTTAAAGAAATAAACATAATAGATACACACTATATAGAATGTTATAACTAGTAGAAGTACTAGAACGACTATAGGAAGTTATTATAATAGACTTTATTACGAAGCTACTAAAGTCTAAGGACCTAATATTAGGAGTTAAATATAATAGAATCCTAACAATAGTAGATAAATTTACAAAGTATATATACTTTAAACTATATAAAGAAAGAAGTAGGATAGAAGTTATTATATACTAGGTTCTAGGAACTATAATTAGTTAATATAGACTACTAGACAAAATTATTATAGATAGAGATATAAGATTTATATTAAAACTATAGGAAATAATAACAGCGCAATTAGGAATTAAGCACGTAATGTCTATAGTATACTACCTATAGATAGATAGACAATTAGAATAAATAAACTAAATAGTAGAATAGTATCTAAGATACTACCTTAACTACAACTAAAATAACTAGGTATAGTTACTACCTATAGCACAGTTAGTATATAATAGCGTAAAGAGTATAGTAACAAGAGTATTACTCTTCTTCGCGAACTATAGATTTAAACCTAATGTATACTAAATACTAAGAAATTAGATATCTTAGTCTCTAAGAGGAGAAAACTTCGCTAATAGACTTAAAGACATATATAACTAACTAAGATAGGATATAGAATTCCTACATAATTAGATAGTAAAGTATTACGACAAGAAATATAAAAGAGGACCCTAATTTAGAGAGGGAGAAAAAGTATAGTTAGTATAGAAGAATATTAAAAGTAAATAGCCTAGTTTAAAACTAGACTACGTTAAGATAGGACTATATAAAATTAAGAAGAAAATCTTACTAGTTATATTTAGACTAAAGCTACTAAATAAGATAAAGATATACCTAATATTCTACGTAGCTCTACTAGAACAAGTACTATAAGAAGTAAAACTACTAGTGTACGAAGTAGACATATATAGAGAATAAGAAGAATAAGAAGTTAAGAAAATCCTAGTACGCTAGTTCTATAATAGTAGGAACTACTACCTAGTAGAATAGATAGGTATAGACGAGAAAGGATAACTATAGGAAAAAATATAGGAACTAGAGGATAATCTTAACTACCCTAAGAAATTAGAGGAGTTCTAAAATTAAAACCCTCTAGAACGCCTAGCAGTAAACTAAGAGAATTAACATTACTAATAATAGATAGAGAGACGATAGAGACGTTTAGCGTAGGACCTACTATAGCAACACTAAACGCCTTATCTAGATCTAGCTTAGCTTCTAGAGCTACTAACTACTTAGCTAATTTCTTATTATTTAAGGCCTTTATCTTACAAAGACAAGAGAGACGAGCCTAATTCTCTACTAGCTTACTTTACGTAAGCTCTTAGATACGCTTACACTTAGCTTTAGCCTCTACAATTTAAGATAGTAATTTCTCTTAAGTTTAGTTAACAGCTTTCCTTATTATTATTAAGCCTAGACGCAAGAATAAGTGTAATAAATATATACTTAGAAAGAGAAACACTAGACACGTTATAAGAACTACGTATATTTACGCAAATATACGCTTTATAAGCCTTACTATTGTTTATAGAAATAATATAAAGAAGAGACTTAGGGTTTAACTTAAGAGAAGTATAACAAGAATAAGGAAATATTTTAACACTATTACGTAATACACAATTAGTAAGAAGATAGTAACAGCGCGTAGATAAAATAGGTATTAGGGAGGATAAAGAACTCTACATTAACGAAGAAACTAGATTAATAACTTTAGCTCTAGGACAGATAAACAAGGGCCTACTTAGAAGAGGAGATAGTGTTACAGTAGTAATAGAAGAGCTATAGATAGAACTAATTAATCCTACAAGCCTAATCCTATACAACTCTAAAGGCTATAAGCCTAACTAGGAAGCTACACATAATTAGGATACCTAGAGTAATCTATAATCTATAGACTCTTAGTAGTAGTAGATTATAGATTAAGTTAATCTATAATCTATTAATCTTAGCATACATAGATTACAGATTATAGTAAGTATATAGTTATTAGTAATGCGTATTATTAGGATAGTATTAGTAATTTAATCCTTTAACTACAGAACGCTAATACAAGACAGTTGCGAAATATCTTCTATTGTTTATAGTTATTGTAGATCCTAACGCGAACTTCTATTATTATCTCTTAATCTACTAACCCCTAATTAGGTATTAAGAAGTTAACTCTAGTAACACCTATTACAATAAGGCGCAATCGCTACCTTTAACTCTTACTAGAACTACTTAGAGAAGCTTGAAATACTAACTATATACCTAAAATAGAGCCCTAACAAAGACGTAACCTACTAGAGTACTCTAGCTATTAGTAGGCGTAAAAAGGCCCTCTAAGGCGTAATTAAAAAACTTTACTACTAGGTAAAGCTAAATTATAGAGTAAAAAATAGTAAGAGTAGTTTACTTTAGCTAGTAAGTATAAAACTCTTTTTAGGTTAGGGCTTACTCTTGCTACTATAGCTATAACTACTACGCCCCCTTATAACTAGTTACGCGTAGGTCTAGTTTACTATTATAGAATTTATAACTAGCTACTAAATTCCTAGCTAGAGTAGCTCTACGCTAACTACCCCCTAATACTTATAAATATTAGGCTTACTAGGTCTCCTATATTAATAAACCTACTTATTACAAAGCCTATATCTATAGTAAGTACTTATATAGAGATCTAGTACTATTAAGTTACTTAGTAGTATTAACTTTACCTTCCCTTATACTATATACAAATACTTTTAGGTTTAATTTTATTAGCGTAGAGTAAAAGTAGTAGAAAAGAGTTTATAGTTAATACGTTTTATATATAGAAGTTGCGTAGGTCTTAATTTTATACTAAAATTATTAAAAACCTTAGCTCTATACTCTAAAAATAGTTAACCTCCTTAACCCTAGCTACTACTACTACTACCTAATAGGTATTATTAGTTAATTAGAGCCCTTTTTAAGCTCTAGGAATTTACTCTTTAAAAGGAAGGAGACGTATAAAGGAGTTATCCCTTATATCTTTTATTTTCGCACTAATATTAGTAAGTTTATAACTTACTAATATTATAAACTTACTAATATTATAAAC